>CAKAOJ020000069.1:1800000-2048918 GCA_916701645.2 Sebastolobus alascanus
CATGCGCAGTAAAATCTCGCCCGAAATTGAGCCAATCGCGACGCACGACCGCAGCTCCAGTTACACTGCGCATGTGTCATAACCCATACCCCAAGACCCGCCTCTTTCAATAGGCTTTGGCGTCCGGTAGTCGCTTTCAGTCCAAAATGGCGGAAGCATGGCTTTGTTGCTGGCCACTGACTTTCACTTCTTAGCAATGTACGTTCTTTGGCGTAACCCCACTCTGCGTGTGATGTCCCTCACTCTAACTCTTAACATTCCATTCATTCACTTGAATGATGGAAAAATTCCCGGACAATGTCAAATATTTCGGACTGAAAGTCATTTTGACGATGTCCTCAATGAGCTGGACATTTTGAAGTTTGAGTAAAGTTTCTCTGTTGAATGGTGTTGAAAGCCCATCCGGAGCGTCAGTCTCTTTTAACCGCTGTGACAGCTGGAGCGCTGCATGGAGGGGAGGTTTCAGTCTGTGAAGGTGGCCTGAGGTACGTGTCCAGCATGAGGAAAAGACGTCGTCTAATTGCGGAGCTGGAAATAGCCTGAGATGGGGTGGTGGTGGTGGTGGCGGGGTAGTTGCTTTGCTTGTGCAGAGGGAAAAGGGATTGCCCCATCCTGTTAAATCACCACCCTGATCTTTGACCTCACTGTGGCCACTCAGGGTGATGCTACTGCACGTGGATACACATGACCAGAACTAATACATACTAACACATACACGGGCAGACACTAGAGACACACATACCATACATCACTGACATCACTGGTAATGATAGAGATGACCCCAATCATCAGAGGGAGAGAAAAGGGGAAACTGAGCCCCGTTCCCTTGCCAAGGCTACATTTTATTGCCGGCCTCCATTGTGCCCTCCTGATGACATGGCATTGGAGGATGATCACCTATAATAGAGTCCAGCAGAGGCGCAGATTAAAAGTACAAATCACATTGTAAACGACTGAGTTGAGCTGCACTGTGTAACCTCCGTCTTGGTCTGCGGGGTTTAGGCCACAGTGGTTCCAATCTCTAAGATTGACTCAGGGAAGATAAGAGATAACAAAAGATCAAAGGAAGTGTGTGTGTGAAGCTACAGTACACCACAGAGAGAGGATATTAAATTAAACCAGGTGTCCTGCCTCTGAACCACCTTGTATTCTGTCCTCTTCTCCAGCGGCATATGGAAGCAGGTCGAGGAGCAGCTCTGATAATTTCCCCACACGCGAGGGGACGTCTCCTGTGGTAAGGAGCTAAGTGCTGCTCTCTCTTTCGCCCATGCTACACGCAATGTTCCCGCCAGTGAATAAAATGTCACATCCGCTGATGAGCGTCGCCTCACTGATCCATGAAGCTCACCAGACAGAGTCCCGCCAGAGAGAAGGAGATCTTGATATAACATGATGTTCTTGGACTGAGTATAATCTCAGCATGCATCCACCGCTGCTCCCCACTTCTCCCTAGAGCACAGAGGGGAAGGTCATCCATCAAAAGTCACGTATTAGTCATAGAAATGTGAGCAGCGTGGGGTCGGAATAGTGACCCAAAACGGTGCTGAGATGCAGTGGGCGTAGAGGTCGGCCCTTAACAGATGACTCCACATCGACCAAAGGGGGAGACGGGGAGAGGTTGGGAGGGCCGTAGCATGCTGTGCCAGACCGCTCCTCCTCCTCCTCCCAGACCGGGAGATGAGGAAGACTGACAAATGAGTGCACAGCAGCTGGGTAAGCCTCCTGAGAAATCTGGGCTGTCTGCAGGCGTAGCAGACAGAGTGGGATGATTGGCTCAGGTTTGGCCTCGACTCCCTCTCCGCTGACTATCCTCCGCCGTCTCCAGCCACAACACGCAGGTTGTTCAAGGCGACATACGGTTGAGTGCCGTGACTGTTTGCATGGTGACACATTGATGCTGTGCCTCCTTTTCATTTCACATGGCACAGTGACTGTGCATTTAAAGATCAGACTGTCAGCTTTAATCTAGTCGCTTACTTAGCCTACCACATATGTGATATTAATTAGGGTTGTCAGTCGATTAAAATATGTAATCACAATTAATCGCACATTTTTTATCTGTTCAAGATGTACCTTAAAGGGAGATTTGTCAAGTATTTAATACTCTTATCAACATGGGAGTGGGCAAATATGCTGCTTTATGCAAATGTACGTATATATTTATTATTGGAAATCAATTAACAACACAAAACAATGACAAATATTGTCCAGAAACCCTCACAGGTACTGCATTTAGCATAAAAAATATGCTCAAATCATAACATGACAAACTGCAGCCCAACAGGCAACAACAGCTGTCAGTGTGTCAGTGTGCTGACTTGACTATGACTTGCCCCAAACTGCATGTGATTAAGATAAGAGATAAGATATTACTTTACTAGTCCCACAGTGGGGAAATTTGCATATTATCATAAAGTGGGCATGTCTGTAAAGGGGAGACTCGTGGGTACCCATAGAACCCATTTTCATTCACATATCTTGAGGTCAGAGGTCAAGGGACCCCTTTGAAAATGGCCATGCCAGTTTATCCTCGCCAAAATTTAGTGCAAGTTTGGAGCATTATTTAGCCTCCTTCGCTACAAGATAGTATGACATGGTTGGTACCAATGGATTCTTTAGGTTTCCTAATTTCAAATCGCAAGTTGCATTAATGCATTAAAGAAATTAGTGGCATTAAAACAAGTTTGCATTAACGCATTATTATCGCATTAATGACAGCCCTAGTTGTTATATTAACTACAGTCATCTAATTGATTACTTACCCTACCACATGTGTGATATTAATATTATGATCATAAAAGTATGAAAGGATGCGGAATTGAAAACTCAAGAGAATTTTACAACCAAATGTAGGACTTGAGGGTTATTCTGTATCCATCTAATTACTGCGACCGGAAACAAGAGGGACCATGTCCAAAAATGTCTGTAGCTCCTCAATTATCCGATGTAGCTGTAAAAGCTTACATTCACATCATAATCTGTGTCATTTTACATCCAAAGTGCTAAGAGCGCCGAGCCAAAAATGTTAATGTACTGCTGTGCCAACGGAGCTGATGGAGCTCGCTCTTCATGCATATGCAAACTCCCCTATCCTTCCCAGAATTCCCCCTGCAACCCTTTCCCAACCTGACTGAGGTTTCTAAAAACGGCAGAAAGCTTAACGTCTGTGACGGCAGACGTCACACTGGAGGAGAGCGACTTTGATGAGACCCGTGCTTTTAGAGGCCTCCTTTGTTAGTGGGGAGCGAATCACGCGTTACAAGATAAATCATTCCGCTAGCAGCCAGCTTAGACTGTGTACAACCAGATAACGTTGCCAAGGAAACCCTCCTGGAGAACCAATGAGCTTTTTTTCCCCCTCCAACCTCCTTGATCTGTGCAAACAATTAATACCTTACCCAGGCAGAAAGGGAGGGAGCCGGGGAAGTGGGAGGACGGCACAAATCCCCAGGTGCTTAGTACAACACCACACTCTCCCTTCAGCTATGTGAATGAGGACATGAGGTAAAAAAAAAATGTCACAAATGGATATTGGGCTGCAAGACACTGAGGGATGATGTATGACTCATTGTACATTAATTCAATGAGAACAGCCTTTAGTCCATAAATCTCATCTGCACACGTGAGGTGGGACACATCAGTAATGTGCTTTTAATGAATGTTTTGAATGCACGGCTATAAAAGTGCCATTATATCCATTCGTAGAGCGGCTGAGACTGTGCAGGTGACATGCAGCTGAACAAACCTAAGAGAACCCCTGACGTGCAGAGCTGCTGGGGAGCCATTAGGATCCACGAGGGACTTCGACTTCAGATCAATGCTCTGGGGCCCTATCTATTACTGACATCCAATTATAGCAATGGACGTCCGCTTAGCACTGCTACTAAGTGCTTTAGTCTCTTTATTGACTACCTGTCAGCAGCCTGCACACAGTGGAGTTATTGGCTAATAATCGATCTATCCACATGTCAAGATAACCAGCATGTTAAGTGTATAAAGGAGGGCAGCAGTGGTCAGAATAGAAACATGTAGCACCAACATCAGCATGATCTGTCCCTCAGTCGTTAACCAGGCATTTCACACCATTCAGCATAGTTAATTAGAGAGCTAATTTTGTACAACTTTGATTAGTGCTGGCTTGCAATGAATGTAATTACCCACCACATTAAGTAAGGGGGTAATTGGAAAAAAAGCGTACGTAAATGTTGACACAAATGGCCTCAATGCGACGGACAATACAGTGCAGCTGGGGAATGGCAGTGAGTCCATAAGAAGCCTACAGCAGTGATTCTCAAAGTGGGGTCTGGGGAAATGTGTTTCTGTTTCTCACTATCAAACAGGTCTGAAGCATTTAGGTTGAAAAGTTTTAGAATACAAATAGTTCCATTGGCATCTAAGAGTAAAAATGGTAGCAAGCATTATGCTTAATCAGTGTTACGATTATGAGGGGGTCCTTTAAGGGGTCCCTGGCCCCAAAAAGTCTGAAAACCCCTGGCCTACAGGATGAGTGGCTTAGCAGTGCTGGTAGGCGAGCCAGGTCACAACCTTCAGCATGTTTATAATAAAGCTGAATGGCGAGCATTGGAGACGGCAGGCGGCTATTGTGCCTGCCCGCTTAATTGATTAATTACAGTCATTGAGCGGTTAGAAAGTCACCTCACCTGGTGTAAGGGGTGGAACTCACTCGCCCGATTAAAATTAATCACAGTCAAAAAGCTGCAGGAAGCCGAGTCCCCCGGGGAACACGCGCCGCTGGAGAGGAGAGAAATTGAGTTTTATTCATGCTCCACATCAACAACAGCCGCTACTGCTTCAGTAAACAAACAAATAAACAACGTGGCTGGCTATTCTTTCTTCATTTCATGGACTTTTATTATTCAAAAATACAGCACAAAAATACACACACACAAAAAAAAAAGAAAGAAAAATTGGTTTTCACACAGTGTGCAAACCTCAAAGGAGATCTCCATACAGTATTAGTACGCTGATTTCAAAGCTACGGTTAATATTGTTAGTAGTTATTGTTCTGAGCACATAGTGGGACGGTAACAGGACCGTCTCCCTAAGAGCTCTGTACAGTTTGTCAGCAGGTGAACTAGAATTCTACGGGGGCCCATCCTGACAGCAAACTCCCTTCATGTACAAGATACTTGCTCCCACACACATACACACACACATACAGAGTAGTGTTTAAGAGGAACTGACAGATGTAATTTCTTCGTCTTGGCAGGCCAAGGTCTCACTTTCCTTGGTGTTAGCAAATAGGTGCGACATCAAATCTGCCAGGAAGTACAGGGGCCAAGATGTTTCTACAACTGTCACCTCCCCTCACATCCCAGAATTCACACAAACACTTACAGTACACTCACTCACACAATGCCAGAAATCACACTAGGGAGCATTTATACTGTACCGACAACCCACACCGCCCCTCCTCTTCTGTTTTAGATATAGATTTGCCAAGCACAGCACGGCAGAGCATCACATATACATACAAACATCATCTTTATATCATTCAACTGTGTTGTGATTAGATAGGGTTACTTCGACAGGATATTATACATACAGCCAGAACCATTAATGTTATTTTTTTTCTTAAAAGCACATCAATTTACTTAATCTTAAATAAAGTAAAAAAAAAACAAAACATGAAGTCATGTTTTGGAATACAAAATCAAAGCTTTAAGACAGGTTTTGTTAAGCTGTGGGGGGATTTGTATACGGTGTGGGAAATCCTAGACTTGACCTGATCGAGGCAACAGGAAACAATCAATAGGCTCACTGTGTACTGATTATTATATTGTTCTAGTGGCTGCGGACTATGGTGGCCATACGGGATGACGCTACTGCACATAGCACAGCACACATTGGCGGATGTGCTACGACACAACTCAACTGGGGCAACAAGGCACAATAGAAGTTATTAGAATCCAGCTGTGAGGGCTGTGCAGAGGTGAACTGATGGGAGGTGTGTAAGGCTACAACAAAGAATAGAATAAGGCGTCGGAGTAAAAAGAAACAGTTTGCCCACTCCAAGTATTCATGCTGGGACAAGATGAGATGTTGGGCTTCCAAACATGTTTGCAAACAATGGAAGAACGGGCGTGGTTCAATGCTGTGTTCACACCAAGAGCGAAGCCAATTTTCGCCTCGCTTTACTCGTGCAAGTACCGCCGGTATCATTTGTGTTCATTCGCACTAGATGCGCCGGAGAGGAGAAGGAGCTTGTCTCCATAGATACCAACAACTTTTCTTTCCGCCTTCAACCCTGGAAGAAATAACCACTGTTGCTGCTTTGTACATGTTGTGGAAGTCACAGATATGTCAGAAAACCGAACGCCGTCGTGTCTGGGTTCATAACATCAGCCGGCGGTGAGCTGTATTCACATACAGTGTCATTACACTGACTGTATCTAGCAAGCCACACGTCGCTACTTCGTTATGAACCCAAAATAAACAGATTGTGCTGCGATTTAATTGTAATCAACAGATCAAAAGGATGCCGGAATAACTACATAATGATGCAGATTTGTAAAAGGTCTGACCGCAAGACGACAAGCAAACAACTTTTAAAATGCTTGTTTTGTGAATGGAGTTCGGATTGATCGGTGCCAGACTATGCTAACATTGTAGCTGCTCCATCAACACAACGTGATCTCGGCATAAATACGGCAGCGACGTTGTTGTAAACAGATGAAAAAGATGACGAAATAACAACATAATGATGCCGATTTGTAAAAAGACTGAATTCATGCTTGGTCAGATCTGTCCGCAAGACGACCATCAAACAACTTTTAAAATGCTTGTTTTCTGAATGGAGTTCGGATTCATCAGTGCCAGGCTATGCAAAAAATTCGCTTCACTCTTGGTCTGAACACAGCATAAGAGTAGAATAACCCACAAACTGCAAGGACTGACCTATGGCAACTTACACTGACTGACTGAACAAACATTTATATTATCCAGCACTGAGAGACTGCACAACGGAGTCAAACCACAGTGGTTGTAAAGTGGATGCAGAGCAGCACAATTCATCATTCTATTCAGTATTTTCTCATTTGTTCCTCTTTGTGGGCACTTTCTTCATGGAGGCAGGCTTCACATCCTTCATTAAAAAGTCCAATTAACGCTACAGAGGCCATGAAAGGTTTTACATTGACCACAGAGAGAAGGTTAATCAAGATATTGGCTCCTTGTAATGCGACTGCAAATACGGAGGATTACATATGCCGGATATCTGAGGGGGGGTGACCGATACTGCAGATGATAAATTAAGACTTGGCGCCTTTGTACTGCTAATATGGTGTATGTGTGTTGGGCAGGCCGACATGCTCTAGTGGTCACAGAGGTTAGGGGCCTGTTGACAGTCAAACACAATCAAAGCAGATTGCTCAGTGAACCTCGCTGTCCAGCTGCCCCCCTTATTTCCCTATACGCTACCCCCTCTAAGATCTCTGGTGGCTTTTTATGTTTTTTAAGCTCGGTCAAGAAGCAATAATCCACCCAATCACAAGATGTGGTGGCCTGAACCTCCCCCTCACCACCAGCCAATCCTGTCCACTTCAGCCCCCTCACCCAGACCCAGACTGGACAATTCAAACAACAGAAAAACGGCTGACCTAAATAGACAATTTTCAACTCAGCTGAAGGATTAATTCAAATCTGTGAATTTTCTTCCAACAAGTCTGTCTTTCAATTTTTCCAAAGGTCAGAAAGTCTCGTTTAACAATAAATTTATGGAATAAAAAATGTCAGAAACTAGCAGAGACTGGGTTGCCTGACAAATCATCATAGTGTTATGTAGGCATTAAAAGACGATAGTGGACTACACATTTTCCATACTCCCATTCACAAACGCACACTTATATTCACACACACATACAGCTGTAATTTTATACATAGATGCATGCATACAGCTGTACAGCTGGCCAATTAGGGGCCTGGATCTGTTTTGAACATACAGAATCTCTACAGCAAGGGCCATCTATATAAAAAAAAACATGCATTCAGTTATGTACAATATAATTTGTATATTGACCATTCTGCTTTATATCCACACCAATTCATTTTTCAGTGAGAAAGTCCAGGAAGTAAAATTCATAAAAATTTTTTTTTTGTATTTGTATTTGATAAAAAGTTAATGTGCTCTGTTGTGATTCCAGTACAACTCTCGTCTCAGCACCACAGCAGAGCCAGGTATTCATAAGAGGAGGATACTCCCATTTGTAAATAACGAAGAGCTAGAAGTCAGGCGAGTCAGCCCGTCCCAGCTCTTGCTCCATCTTCATTGGCTTGTGTCCTACTTCCTTCCTCCGTTCCTCCCCTCGGTGCACGGCTCCCTTCTCGAGAAGAGGGCGGGCTAGACGATTGAGCCGTCCCTGTTCTGGGCAGGGATCATGACGGGG
The DNA here is from genome assembly GCA_916701645.2 of Sebastolobus alascanus. Taxonomy (NCBI): domain Eukaryota; kingdom Metazoa; phylum Chordata; class Actinopteri; order Perciformes; family Sebastidae; genus Sebastolobus; species Sebastolobus alascanus. The sequence goes on from CAKAOJ020000069.1 coordinate 1,808,406, forward strand.
ATGGCCCCCATGCGGCTGAGGTTGGGGCCGGCCATCTTGACGGCGTTGGGCGGGGGCAGAGGGACTGAGCTAGGAGGCCTCTCGTACTCCTCTGATGAGGGGATCTTGTCGTACTGGGGCTTCAGGGCGTACTCGTGCAGGTTGGAGGGCGACATGGAGCCCAGGGAGGAGCGCTGGCTGCCCACGGTGAAGCTGCGCGCCGTTGAAACGCGACTCTTAGGAGGGGGCACGTCCTCTCTGAGAGGAAACACAGACAGCAGAACATTTAGACAACATGATAAGACTCACTTTTAATAGCTCATGCCTACCATCCACTAGGAGACTTTGAAAAGACTTTTAAAAGACTGAGGTCTGACACCCTCTCACATCAAACAGAGTTTTTAGTCACAGACTAATATTTTGCAAAGACTGGAGATCTTTCAGGGTCACTATTTACAAGACTAGATTCTTTTTGAGATGATGTCACATCCTGCTCCTGGTGGAAATTTACAAGGAGAAAAACTGTTGAGAAAGAAGTGGACAGAAATTGCTGCAGCCCTCAAAATCTCCGGTGAGTATGCTATAGTTAGCTAGCTAACCACTGTCCCGAATGAGGCGACTTGCAAGCTAACGTTCCAGCTACTGGAATGTTTGCTTTTAACCTAGGAGTTAACTGTATGTTTCAGCTGAAGATTGCTGGCTTCAATCATATAAAGCCAGCAACGTCAACGTCAATACGAGAAAAACACCGACTTAAGACAGCAAGGAATTTTATGACCACCTTACACTAAACGATCGAGATCACGGGAGCGCGCCGCAACTCTAGCAAAACTCTCGTGATTTTATTCTGACATTGGAAATATGTCTGCGACTGTGAAATCGCTTAAAAAGTCGTTTGGTGTAAGGTCGGCATTATCGGAGTATCAAGTCAGAGATTTACAAGGTGGGAAATGATTTTAGGTGCTATAAACCAGAATGAAGTTTGATGACACACAGGTATAAATGTCTGTAATGTCTGGCACTTGCTGCCCACAGTGAGGAAAACAATGAATACCAAAGGAGTCTGCATGAGTCATTTCAAGAGCGAAACATGATTTGACTCAATAAAGAGGGACAAATAATTAGAGTTGACCCGTTGATTGGTTGGGGCAGCGTCGGCACTGCTCAGCCACACTGACTGTGTAATAGCCTGTAGAGATTGAGCTGAGCAACCAAGTACATCTATGCCCTCTACTCCCTCTGCCACCACATTAACAACTAATAAGCAGCAATAATCCAGTGAAATGCTCAATCAAACGGAGCCTGAGGGGCTTCAGCCTGTTTAGTCTATAGCTTCATGCTGTAGTGTTTCAGCGAGACAGGACCAGTGGTCTAATCCTCTTTGTCCTACAGCGCGAGTGTCACATTGTGGTCTTAGACAGATTCAGTCCGCAGCAGAGTGATGGTAAGCCCAGGGGTTGTACAGAGCCCGTGGGCTGCATGGAGAGTTGGATGGCGAGGGAGGGGGGGGGTTAGGATAGGTGGCTCTGGAGGGGGAGGGGGGGGGGGCAGCCAGCAGCAGACATGACAGAGGATCCACAGAGCAAACAAAGCTTTCAAACTGATTACCACAGCTGTTTATTTGAGGAGGGGTAAAAAAAAGAAAAACGCTGATGGAGGAAAAACGTTTTCATGGTTGTTGGAGACGTGTTGTTGTCTGTGCATGTGTGTGTGAGTGTCTGAGTGATGACCACAGGTCATACTACATGGGGAGTTGAGAGTATTAATCATATGTAACCAGGGCTGTCAATCGATTAAAATATTTAATAGTGATTAATAACAAATTAATCACACTTTTTTTATCTGTTCAAATGTACCTTAAAGGGAAATTTCTCAAGTATTTAATACTATTATCAACATAGGAGTGGGTGAATATGCTTGCTTTATGCAAATATATGTATATATTTATTATTGGAAATCAATTAATAACACAAAACAATGACAAATATTGTCCAGAAACCCTCTCAGGTACTGCATTTAGCATAAAAAATATGCTCAAATCATAACATGGCAAACTGCAGCCCAACAGGCAACAACAGCTGTCAGTGTGTCAGTGTGCTGACTTGACTATGACTTGCCCCAAACTGCATGTGATTATCATAAAGTGGGCATGTCTGTACAGGGGAGGCTCGTGGGTACCAATAGATCACATTTTCATTCACATATCTTGAGGTCAGAGGCAGGGTCTGAAATTAGCACCCGCCACCCGCCAAATGCGGGTAAATTGTTGGCAGTGGCGGGTAAAATCGGCAGGCCATCTGCCACTTGGCAGACAGGGAAAACGCTAGGGATGGGAATAGAGAACCGGTGCCCGATAAGAATGGGTTCTTACTTGTCCAATTACTTGGAATCTCATGCCTCTCTGACTATCGATTCCTCTGAATTGATGCTTTCCCACAGTTACAAATGCACAATGACGCATACGCACGCCTATCGATTCCTCAGAATTGATGCTTTTCCACAGTAAACGCATGCACAATGACGCATACTGACGCTGTATCATGTTTCAGTTTGTTTGGCGTTATTTGTTTGGCGTTATTTGTTTGGCGTTATTTCCCTGATAAAGCTTCACTGTGAACAACAAAACTGTTGAAATCAGCAGGAGGAGAGTTAGTAATGTTACCTGTTAGCAGCTGTTGGGCAGCACAGTCCTGACTGGATAAATAATGGGGCTAATAACGTTAACGGAGATGCCATTGAGTTGTTTTTATTATGAGGCGTTCAAACGCTGCTCAGGAAAAATGATAATTGGGCGAAGGTTAATTACAACGTTATCATGATGTGTTCAAATGTAATCTCGTAAAATTAAGTTTTTGGCGAGTAACTTCAGAAAATCCAGTTGTTTGAAGGAGATGTTTTCACAGTAATATAAAATAGATATTAGAGAGAGAATTATGAACTGTTTAACGTCCTAAAAATAGCTCTAAGCAGCTTGCCAAGATTTTTTTAATCAAAGCAAATATTTAAATAAACATAATCATTTCAATTGTGTATTATTTTGCAAAAAAACACTATAGATGACAATAACAAAGTACAGTACAGTACTGTGTACAGTACCCTCCTTGCCCCGAAAAATAGGGCTCCCCCAGAAGCAACGGTGTAATTCGACACTGTAATTTACCATGCATATAAGGTTTTTTTGTGTAAAATATTTTGAACATTGAATGACATCAGATCTAAAATGTCATTACTTCATTTAGCGCAGAGATTTCAAAGGTGGCAGACAAAAAAAAAATACTTGCCTGCCACAGTGGCAGGCAGGGAAAAAAGTTAATTTCAGACCCTGGTCAGAGGTCAAGGGACCCCTTTGAAAGTGGCCATGCCAGTTTTTCCTCGCCAAAAATTTAGTGTGAAGTTTGGAGCATTATTAGCCTCCTTCGCTACAAGCTAGTAGGTTGGTTGTAGGTACCTGGTTGGTACCAACAGACTCCTTAGGTTTTCTAGTTTCATATGATGTCAGTATCTTCACTCTAGCTTTAAAACAGAGCCCGCTACAACCTCTGACTGATCAATTGCGTTAATGTGTTAAAAAAATTAGTGGTGTTAAAACAAATTTGCATTAACGCGTTAACTTTGACAGCCCTATATGTAACCTGTGGCATTTTTTATGCTTACATTTAAGAATTAGTATTATACAACCCATTATATAGCAAAGACTACACAGTGATACAAAATATTCTTCCATCAAATTGGAGCTTTGTGTATCTGTGCCACGTGTCATTGATATTTTTAGTGAATGTACCTGATCTCATTGCAGATTTCCTTCTCGTACTTCTTCCTGTGGCGGGCACGGCAACAGCAGAAGAGGATGATGGCGATGATGAGGAGGATCAGGAGCACAGCAATTATGGCTCCTGCGATGATGCCTGCCGTGTTCGGAGCTGGATAACGCGAGGAAGAAAAGGGTTGGAAGGTTTGGTAAATGTCTTTTGGGTAGCAAGGCAAGGAAAGTTTATTTAAATAGCACAGTTCATATACATCAGCAATTCAAAGTGCTTTAGCAGGTGAGCAGAAAAAGCAATGACTAGCAATGACAATAACATATAATCAAGTCTGCATTCAACAAAAACCTCAAAATATACTTCTGGATTATTTTCTAAGGTAAAGTGGTGCTTTGACCATGGCTGTGGGTGCTCATGACTCATAAGTGAGTGGCTGTTTTTTTTAGCACCTAGCACCCTTTTTTTCATTTATTCTTATCTCATTGAAAAAAAAGATAAACATGCAAATTGATTTTAGCATTCATGTTCCTCTATGACGGCAGCATCATGCTCCAGCACTTGTTTGTTTTGTTGTTTGAGTGTGTGGTACCACAACTTCTACTACTCAAGATGCCGACACTGCCTGAATCCTTGAACTTTTTCCACGGCACTCGTGAATCAAATGTATACTACCTTTCTAAATGCAACGTAATCATCGCTAGGACTTTAGCTAGCCAAGTGGTAGTGTTCTAACATGGTCCTCTTCACAATGCTATGTTTAGCTGTGATAAATTGGCAGACTTTTACTGCAGTCACCATCATCTTATATTGGTGAGGAAATATTGAACACAAGCTTTGGCTGTATGTGTGCTAGCGCTGATAAATGTACATTTTTGTAGTATGTTTTTGCACTGAAAAGTGAATTTTTCACAAATGTACAATAACTTTGTGGATTCCAGATGCACACCTCTTGATGGGATAAGGTAAAATGTGTACTAATTTAGCCTGAACTTAGGTACTACACTTAGTAAGGTAGCACATAGGTCGATTTCTAGCCACGCTAACGGCATGGCTTCATGGATGGCAATGACGGTCGGCCTGTCGATAGACCCACCACTTTAGTCCAGACTTTAACTACAACGATTAGTCAATTAATTAATGGACTGAAAATTCATCAGCAACTATTTTGATAACTGAGTAATTGTCCAAGTAATTTTTCAAGCAAAAATGCAAAACATTTGATGGTTCCAGCTTCTCAAATGTGAGAATTTGCTGGTTTTCCTTTTCTTAAAGTTATAATGAATTGAATATCTTTAGGTTTTTGACTGTACTTTGGTCCATAACCAAACACCTGCAAGCTAATAACATTCAGCCTCAGCTGCACTTTGTGTTTTCAAGTAGCAAATACTAGCATGCTAAACTAAGATAGTTAACATAGTAAACATTGCACCTGATAAAGCATGCTGACGTTTCATGCTGAGCATTTAGCTCAAAGTGCAGCTGTGCCTATGTAAAGCTTCACAGAGCAGTTAGCATGGCTGAAGACTCTTAGTCTTGTTCTCAATATTACCTCATGATTATACCATTGTTAAAGGGGATATATGTTAGTCACTTAAATACATAACTGTACTCTTGGAGGTACAAATGGTAGGGGTACAAACACTGACTTGAAAGAAAGAGCTCCATATTATACCTGTATGGGGTACTGCACACTGTACTCCAAAAGTACAATTCTGTTGGACCTTTTATTTAGTGCAGCAAATATATTATCCAGCTGACCACCAGACAACAGAGCAACAGGTTTAAATGTGAAACAGGCTGAATGCAGCTTAGTGCATCGAGGTGAAGTTGGGCACTCACCAGGTTTCACGTTGACATACAGTATACAATCCTCAGTGCCAACACGGTTGGTGGCAGTGCAGCGGTAGGTGCCAGATGCGCTGGCAGATGCGTTCCTCACGTTAATGGTGCCTCCCACTGGATCTGTAGTGAGGGCAAAGCACACATCAATGAAGAGATGACAGTGTTAAACAGAAAGAGGAGCTGTGTGTGGGACTTTGAAATCTGATTTCTATTTGTTTTCGGAGTGCTTATGAGAGGGTCCATTACCCAGCACAGCGGAGCTGGGCAGCAGCTTGCCGTCGCTGGTCTTCTCCCAGACGTATTGCAGGGGGTTGGTGCCCTCGCTGGATATGCACCTCAGCACAATGTCTTTGCCTTCCTGTGTGGGGCCTTCGGCGTAGCACCTGGGCTTGGATGGCTTCACTGTGGAGGGAAAAGGAAGTGATTGAGAAGGGTGAATAACAACAGGCACAACCAGGTGGCCACCTGGCATTAGCTTGGAACAACACAGTCCTGCTGCCTACAACCCTGTTATTTTTCAATCTTCCATGTTGTGGGTAAGTTGTGTGTCTGTGTATTGTGTATTCCTAAAGTTCATTTCCTCTCTTGCTCAAAGCAGCAGTCATCAACGTAATGAGAGCGGTAATCAGAGTAATTGATACAGCTGCTGTCATTACAGGAGCTGTCACTCAGGATAACCACAAGGAAGGAAGGAGCCGCGTGCTATCCGACGCACAAACACACGTAGCGTTCTGGGTTAAGGATGGAGGCAAAGCTTTCTGTCTTAAAGCCGAACGTGTGCAAACACTCCTCGGTCAGTCAGAGTGCTGGCAGAAGATGAGACGGGGGATTCAAAAACAAACAGAGCTTCAAATTAAAAGCAGACCCACTCCAATGAAACCCAGACAGCCAGGCGAGGGGGGGGGGGGAGAGAAAAAGAGAAAGGGACTATGAGAGGTAACGTTTCTGAGGCTACAATCCAATTCCGTGCTGGGTGTTCACTGACAGAAAGCTGACATCATGGTGTGGTAATAATGGGTTCTGTAACAACAAAACCCTGGAGTGGGGCTCTCCAGATCTGAACCAGGTGTCGGGCGGGAGGGGGAAGCTTAGCAGGCATAACCGTAAGGATTAACAGTAGACTGACAGTACTGAGTGCTCCTACTAATCTAATAAACACACAGGGGGTCAGGGCGGAGGGGGCAAAACGGAGCAGGGGAGAGCAAAAATGAAGCGAGCGCTGACGGACAGATGGCAGAGTGATGGGGGCCAAGGCTGCGCGGCTCCTAACTCACAGGCCGGCCCTTTGCTGCCGTCGCGTTGCACCTACACACACACATTCACACAGCACACAGTAAATGTCAGGGAGCTATGACATTTTGAATGCATCTTCTAAAAGGTGAAAGTCAACTCGACGTGTCCGAGGGCTGTAACACACAGCTCCTCTTATTAGGACTGCTGTCCGATGAGCAGATTTATTTGTTTGAAAGATGAGGTCAGAGAGGAAGGTGACAGAGGCTGGAGGAGCACGGAGAGATAAAGGGCAGGGCGATACAGCTAGCCTGGCTCTGTTAAACGAACAATGAATACAGATTTATGAGCCGCGCAAGGCTATCTTGGGGACGAGATAAGTAGAAAGGGATTGCTAGATTGTGGTATTAATTTCAGTCAGGCGGCGCACAACTTCAAGGAGTGACGACTGATTTGTTGAATGATAAAGTGAAAGATAAGCGAGTAGTGGGCACTAAAGCCAGGCAGAGAGAGTTAAAGAGACTGGCTGTTGAGCCTTAGTAGTGATCCTGGATGCAATGAGGATTGCCTGGATTTCATAACCTGACCCTGTCAGATGGTTTGTTTTACAGAGCCGGAAAGGGGAGGCACTTTCAAAAAAATACTTGGCAGGTGATTGGATGAACCACCTGTCAATGAAACTAACTGAAAGTGAAACTAACTGAAAGCGAAAACATCTTCAGTACCGTTCTTTCCTCTTCTTTCAATGAAGAAATACTCTCCAGTTCTGATATAACTGATGCTATTGCAGCATCTACGCTAACCTCTTCAGGAGCCGCCATTGTTGTTTAGAACCAACAGTCACCTCTCCCTGTCATCTCACGCTATAGTCTCACACAACTAAGCCACGGCCCTAGCTGCAGTAGCTCCTCACAGGACGTTGAATGGTCCGTTGTCTGGCGAGCCGGACACAAACGCATTACTTGGAGTCTGCCGAGATGGATTTTCGTGTGACATTTGATCCCGCTTTTCTCGCGTGATCGTGGGACATCGCGAGATTCCAGCTGCCGTGCGAGGTTATGGACCTCAGGCAGGCAGAGCTAGATGATTGTCTGTTGAGAGTGTAGGTGGATTCTAGTCAGAAACAGCTGTGAGACTTGCTGACATGCAGTGCTGGAGTGTAGGTGGGTACTCTCCTCGTGTTAACTTCAATGTCCCGGTGCGACCAGAGGAGAATACACAACGAGGGATGCTACCTACTGTTCACTACCTGGACACCATGTACACTGCAGGGGTCAGCATGTGTGCATACCTGCGTATGGCCGTGTATGTGACATGTGTGTGCCACAGCAACACCCCGTGTATAAACTGAGGTGTGTTTATGTCTGTGCACACACGTGCATGCATGTCCCCCCTGTTCTCGGGACCATCCACCTTGTGACAAGATCGACCTGAAGGTAAAATGCAGAGCAGGCAAGATGTCCTCCCCTCTCCTTGTCAATGTTTCTTTGCTAACACCCCTGCCCCTTGGGGTCAACAGCCAGCAGCCTGTCAGCTCCTGTAGCCTCCAGCTATCTCTCTCTCTCATGCACGCTATAACTAAAGACATCTGCATAACCATAATGAAAGTTGGATTTGCAATTTAGTCACTTAGCTGACCACAGCAGGATACGATCAACAAATTAAATCAAATTATCAAAAAGAAGGAGCAGGCGAACCATTAGAACTAACATCTTGACAATAGATACTACAAAATATTAAGAGTAACCTTGGTATGATCATACAGTATATGATACATACGTTTTAAGAATTGTACTTTCTAAAGGATGGAGTTGGTGTTTGAATCTTTAAAGTCCCAGTGAAATGGAAGTTAGAGCACTATTAGCTTCTGTACTGTGAGTATTCCCCAGTGAAACACAATATTTGAGCGGTGTACAGTTACGAGAGGGATTTAAATCAAATCCTCCGCATTTGATTGGACCGCTAAAAAGTGGGCGGGTTTAGAATGTAGCGTGATACGGAGCTACAGTTCACACACCTCCTGTGTCACTAAAAGTTGCAGATTGATTGATGGATGGATGTCAGGATATTATTAGTTGAAACTGGTCGGTACTAGCTTATGCACACATCATATTTTGTTTTACAGGAAAAAAAGATGATGAGGATTTTTTGCATATATTGTTAAATACAGTATGACATGATAAAAGGGTTAAAAAGACATTTTTAATTTCGTCTCGACTTGAACACAGGCAGTTGAAGAGCATGAATGAGCATGTCTAAATGGTAAATAACGCTATACTAAATTTTGGCGAGGAAAAACTGGCATGGTGATTTTCAAAAGGGGTGATTTTCAAAAGGGTTCCCTTGACCTCCGACCTCAAGATATGTGAATGAAAATGGGTTCTATGGGTACCAACGAGGTTCCACTTTGCCCACTTTATGATAATCACATGCAGTTTGGGGCAAAAAACATGCAGTTTTTTGAATGCAGTACAAATGTGTTATTTTCACCTATTCTAAAATTGTGTTTGAATATTTCTGCATACTGGGGTCCCTAAACAGTCTTGAATTACATAAATTGGGTATCACTGAAAAGCTGAGACTCTTGTGGATCCAATGAGCCCAAATGTATTCTTCTGTGATGATGTTAGTCCCCATAGTAGCCATTTCATTGTAGTGAGACCATTTTTTTTAAACTTGACCTCACTGTATAAAATGACCTGTGGTGACCTCTAGGATAATCACAGCCTCATGAAACTTTACAGCCACAAACTAAAGACCTAGAGCATTCAGAGGATGGATGGCTTTCCTAGGTAGATTGACAATAAGGGGATTTCTGAGCAGTTTACACAACAGAAGTGCTTGCCATCCAATTGCCGAAAAATGTAATTCTTGCAGAAATCTCCAAATGTCAAAAAGTTTTTTAAACCAAATCACAGCATGGCTTCTTCTATGGTGTTCCTCAAGGTCTTGGTGTCTTAATGTGGTATTTGAAAAAAAAAGGGTCTATGAAAAAGAGGGGGGAAAGTGGAAAAAGGTTAACATACAACCGCAGCCTATGCTGTTAGTTTCTATTGTAGATGGCATTGGTTAACTAGTACATTTTGATGAAATGACAAACTCAAACAATGGCCTTAACCAAAATTCAGAAATAGGCATGAAAAACAACGGAGAAATCAGCAGCAGGTTTGCTAGCCTCCCTCACTGGTGCGGAATGTGGAACTGTTGCAGGGAGGAGAAGCCATCCCAGCAAATGTACAAGCATATGTATGAATCAGCGATGATTTAAGCAGTGATTCGTTTTTTCAAGGTGCTTCTGGAAAGATCAATTTTTATGTAAAGTAGCCTCCCCAAGGGCTTTGTCAGTGGCTCGTGTGTCAGCTGTAGTCACAGTTAATGGTCAGATTATCTGTGGCCATTCATCTTTTTTATTAGAGAACTGCTTAGTGGCGCCACAACACAACTACTGAGAAACCTGTTTGTTTCCAATAGCTCATGTCTTTCTGGTTGAGCTAGTTGGTGCAGTGCAGTGAATGTTGTGCACATGATATCATGTCAACAAGGAACAGCGGCCATTTTCTGCAGCCCGCCCTATCTTTAGAAAGGAGAAACTGCTCTGATAACAAGGCTGCCATAACAACACAATGTGCAGCTTATCCCACGGCACAGACTAGTGCAGCGCATGTGGGTTGTTTTTCCCATATGCAAATAGCAGGCGGGTTTCGGGAGGCGATTCACTTTCGACATCATTTAGTCAGTTGACCGATCAGCAAGGCCACTCTGTGTGAGTGTGTGTTTGCCTAGGGAGTGAATCATCTGACTTATACAACTCTGGTGTGTCACCCATCTCACCCTGTGCAATAAAAAAAGCCAGCTGATTGCAGAGACTAGACATTTCTGAGGTTCGTCCACATTTGTTTTTCACATTTTCCACCCCCCCCTCCCCCCCCCCCTCTTTTTCATAGACCCATTTTTGTCTTTGTGTATAGTGTAAGTGTATAAGGTCTTAAAACATAATAATGAAAGTACAGTATATGATGGCCATCCCCATGCTCTATTATGCCTCATAAATTGCCTCAGCAATTTTTGGGTTGATACTATTTGTTACACAGATTTTGTGCAAAATGTAACCATTTTTTACCACTCCAGAATTGAAAAAAAAGAGATCAATAATCCCTCCAAAATACCACATTAAGACACAAAGACCTTGAGGAACACCATAGAAAAAGCCATGCTGCCATTTGCTATAATTTTTTTTTTGACATTTGGAGATTACTGCAAGAACTACCTTTTTCTACGATTGGATGGCGAGCACTTCTGTTGTGTATACTGCTCAGAAACCCCCTTATTGCCAATCTAGCTAGGAAAGCCATCCATCCTCTGAATGCTCTAGGTCTCTAGTTTGTGGCTGTAAAGTTTCATGAGGCTGTGATTATCCTAGAGGTCACCACAGGTCATTTATACAATGACGTCAAGTTTAAAAAAATTGTCTCACTACAGTGAAATGGCTACTATGGGGACTAACATCATCACACATGAATACAATTAGGCTCATTGGATCCACAAGAGTCTCAGCTTTACAGTGATACCTAATTTATGTAATTCAAGACTGTTTAGGGATCCCAGTATGCAGAAATATACTGTATATATATAAGCCAAAATAACACATCTATACTGCAAGCAAAAACTACATGGTTTTTGCCCCAAACTGCATGTTATGATCATAAAGTGGGCATGTCTGTAAAGGGGAGACTCATGGGTACCCATAGAACCCATTTTCATTCACATATCTTGAGGTCAGAGGTCAAGGGTCACCTTTGAAAAACGCCATGCCAGTTTTTCCTTGCCAAAGTTTAGCATAACTTTGTAGCGTTATTTAGTGTTCTTTCCGACATGCTAGCATGACATGGTTTGTACCAATGGATTCTTTAGGCTTTCTAGTTTCATATGATACCAGTAGCCAGCACCTTTTAACTCTCTAGCTGGAAGAGGTTAAAAGACAGGATTGAAAACGATTTGTGATATTCCAGATTATTTTTTTTAATTCACTTTGCCTGTACAGTCTAAAGTGATAAGGTCTATTAATAATGTGTAATAATTGTATATTGTTGTAGTTTTCTCAGTTAACATTATAGGAATATAGCTAATATTGTACCATACCAACAACATTGAAACATTCAATTCATTTAAAATGAGAGCTGTGATTTTAGAAAAAAGCAATACAATTATTTTGTTGATCAAGACTAATGCTAAGTATAAATATAGATATAAATCATGACCGCAATATTTAGTGGGGGAAAAAAATCTGGATTATCATTTTAGACATAATCACAGAGCATCTCGGGTGAATGCAGAATTGTATCACAAAGGGGGCAGTGCTCTACAGCCTCCAGGAAGGTCATGCACTCGATTTTAGAAGGGATTACATCAAAACAGCCAAGGAGGGCAAAGGCCGTGTGTTTTGGAGCATTTCCGTGTAGAGAGAGAGAATTTACCCTGTGAGGAAAAAAAAGACTGCTCGCCTAACACCAGAGTGTGTTCAGTGGTTTGTTCCACTCACCCATGACGATGAGCAGCATCTTCCTGCTGCGGATACCGGGGGCCTTCTTCACCTTACACTGGTAGGTACCCGAGTCCGACGACTTCAGCCCCGTTAGGTTGATGGAGGCGTCACCGTTCTTGGGGTCAGCTGAGTTGAAGTGGACTCGACCCTTCATTGGGAGGTAGTAGTCTAAGTAGGACCTGTCACCTGAGTACAGGATCACCTGGATGTGGGAAGGGAGTACAGGAAAGAGAGTTAAAAACTTTAGAGTGACGTACTGTATCTTACTTATCTGTTTATAAAACTCCTTCCAGAAAATGAATAAAATAACGGCCTTGAAATGACAGTTGTGTGCTCTCTGAAAGATAAGGACTTGCTCACTGAACCAACCAAAATATATGGAAGAGAGAAAAGCGCCCTCTCTTTTATCTCTGCAGTGCCCTTCAGACCTGGCAGCCTGCGCTGTTCTGCCCTTTCTGTGCTTAACAAGAATGAAGGTGGAACAAACAAAGCGACCACTGTGGAGCCAAATCAACACCTGCTGTGTCAACAAAGAACAGTAGCCCCCAATTCTGTAGCCCCCCTTCCTTCCCACACATACACACACACAGTCTGGGTCTTGGAAGCAGGAAAGGAAATGCCTCGAAATAAAGGCCAGGTGGAGCCAACAAGAGGCCTCATAGCTGGTAACTATGAGAGTGATGGAGGAGGGGAAAACAAAAGGAAAAGAATGAGGAGGGGAAAAGAAAAGCAAACAACAATGAAAAGAGTTCTCATTCTCTTTCATAGACACTGGCATATTCTTGCACATTTCCATGGAGACAGTCATCAACAGGCTTTTCTGTGCCACGATCAGTGCCAGGCATACGCACAGCAATGCCCCTGGGTAGGTAGAGAGGAGGAGAGAGGAAAAACTCAAAAACACGGCAGGAGGAGAGGAAGAATAATGAACCCATCAGAGGAGGCAGAACACTTAAAGGAAGCACGAGAGGAGCACAACAAGGGAAACATGGGCGGTGTTCGAAACCGCCTACTAATACTACTGACAAAGGCAGTATGCAGTATACAGTACATACTGCATACTGTGTTCTTAGTAGCGGGAGTATGAAACCGTTAAATCAATTTATTTTGCAGTATGCTAGGTCATGCTTTAGCCTAAAAATGCATCTTTGATTTCTTTTTCTTTATGACCAAAGTTTGTTTCCTTTATAAGATACTGCATGGTTTAGCTCCACCACCCCTTAAACAATTTATTCAAACTGCTCATGGTGAAGTAAGACTCCGAAAACGTTGGAGCAAATGTTCGATTCGCCATCTAATATCGTAAAACTGCGATATTCAAAATCTACACAGTTGATTTCTCGCCTCAAAAATGTTCAGAAGTGAATTTAGTGATGAAATAGCTGCAATTTTTTTTTTTAAAACGCATCGTTTTTGGCCACTGTAGTTGTGACCATAGCCTGTACTGTTCCAGCGCTTTGCATTGTGGGATACAGTAGAAGAAGTAGACTGGTCCGATGCATACTGCAGATTTTTTCCAAATCAGTATGACATCCGGGTATTTTTGGCATACTGGAGATTTTGCTTTTGTTTGTATGCAGTTTCGAATTCAGCCAGAGTCAGGGATGTTCTGGGGTGTCTAGAGCAAGTTGCCTCTCTGCTACATTTCCAAAAGGAAGACTAGCTCCTGGAGCTGGAAGGCAGGCGTACTCGCAGTGGACGCCATGCTCATCTTGTACATATTAGCCGTGTAAACAGGTAATGTAGTTAAAATTCCACCTGGCTCTCAGGGGAGGGAAACCTATCCTTCACTGGGGATCAGAACCTCAGCAGTAATAACAGCAATATGCGAGATGAGACCACGGAGGAGAGGAAATTAAATTGCCCCCAGCTCAGCCAGACAAGAACTCTCACATGAGCTCAACCACTTCACAGGCACACAGATGGGAGTGCTTACACAGAGGCACACCTCTTGCAAAAAAAAAAAAAAAAATCTGAACTGCACAATAACCTTGAGAATCATGATCCGATGAAAAAAAAATCCCATAAAGAGCCCGGGGAATGAAAATGAAAAGGGCAAATGACTAGACAAGCTGGCGGGGGCTGGAAAGGACAGAAGAGCACCACCGTCTGTGTGCTGCGTTTCGGAACAGGTAGGACATTCACTGATACAATCGCCACCTGGCCTGGCCAGTCTCAGTGGACGGATCATGCTGCAGAGGTAATAGACCTCTATTGGCCAGGATCCCTTTCATCGGACACATGTAAAGATGAGGTCATTGTCATGTGATGCTGTTGCACAGGCGGGGAAGAGGAAGAGGTGCAGATCATTTGAGAGGCAAAGCAGGGAGCCGCGATACCTGTGTACTCTAAACAACCTTCAGAGATCGGGGAGTGCAGCATCCCACAGAGGCTTTTAACTTGAATGACTCGTGCCACATGCTGCTTTCACGGCAACAGCTCTGCTCCAAACTGCTTCACAAGGTTAAAGCACCATCACTACCTGAAAGTGTCCTTCAACAGTGACGCTATAGAGAATGCAACTAAATGTGGCCATTAGCATTCACGATCATCCCTGATATACAAACAAACAAACAATGCAATTTCCACCAAACAGTGTCACGGCTTTACGTCCAAATCCTCCAATACTTTGTCAACATGCACACATTCCCGTCGCAATAAGTTCAGTAAACAAAAGGCTCTGCTGCTGCGCTCAAGGACAAAAGAGACAGTTTGTATGATATGGAATAAAGCTTTGTATTTCTCTGAGCAAATTCCTCTCCTATTGACACCATTCAGATAGGTCGCGGCTGGTGAGGAAGGGAGGACAGGAAGAAAACCAGCCCTTATTTTGCACTTGCATCTTCATTTTATGTACGGGGGCTCAGTGCTGCTTGACGTGTTCTCATGTTCCTAATTTCTGTGTGTCATATGGGGGGGGGGGCGCATACATGGGATTCAGATTTTTTCATTTTCATTCTGCAAATCTTTTAATCTGGAAAGCACTTTGCACTGAATTTTGACAAGTGCTATATCAATAAAATGATTATTGTTGGTTTTTTTTCTATTATTGTACAGCAGCACGTCGGGCCGCCGCACGCCACCGTGGCTCCGGGCTGGACCCACAGCAGGACTACGGTGGCGTGCGGCGGTGGATCCCGGTATGGGCAACGGACTGCTGCTCGGGGTTCTTCAGGGCTGCTACAACAAGCTAACTATTGCAATGGCAAGTAGCTAGCTAGCTTCTGTTTTGGTTTTAAGCTTCTTCTGCTACTGCTCGATAAAAAAAATAAATAAACTTTGGACTCTGCTGTAAAGGCCTACATTTGGACATTATCATTGGACCAACGCAATGTCAATATTGTATTTAATAATGAAATACATTGAATTGATAGAAGAGGTCCTGCCCCAACGACCATTTTCTTGCCTACCCTGTCGCTGCTGAAGCATTTAAATCACAATTTAAATAATGGATATTTTCCATTGAAGAGAAAAATTATTTTTTATAAATGATACTGAGTTTTTGTAATGGTTTATTTTTACCAATTACTCTTTTTTTTTAATATTTTGATCTCCCTTTTGACTCTCAAAAACAGAGGATGAGCAACCTCCTCTGCCTCTGTGGACCAGCCTCCACTGATTCAGATTTAGTTTTCATAATTGTTTCCCTCGTTGTTCTCACAGTGGTGGTGAGCTCTCAGGGCACACCCTGCTTTCAGCTAATCTGTAGCCAGGCAATGAGAGCCAAATGCTAATGACTGTCACTGTAGGCATGCCTGGCATCTCCCATTCAAGCCCAACAAAGCAACATGCATTAGCTACGCTTCACCACCCGGACCCTGATAATATGTGGGATGTGTCAGATGAAGGAGGCCATCATTCCCCCACCAGATACTGGATTGAATAGATAATGCATTACTTCTGATTGCATCAACACAAAGAAAAAGATATATACGGTTCATGAATATGAACAAAGTTCCTAAAGTAAGGGTTGTTTGCACATTCCAGGCACACCACACAACCCATCTCCCCGTTTGCAAAAACAGGGCTTCCAGTTCCTGGTTATATAACCCCGTGGACTGATCCTGTTGACTAGTTCCCCACTTTAAAGTTTTATCCGATAGTGGCTGTTCTTTAAGAGCAGCCTGGATTTGCTCATCTCAAGCCATGTGAGCAAAGGTTCACCATGGTCTCTGAGCATTTGGACGCCTGTGGCTATAAAGTTTAGCCTTCATTCTCATCTCCTTGCATGACCTAGTAGCTTTGGTCCTTGCTGATCGGCCTAATCCCATTTAACACTGTCACATATATTAAAGCAGCCCCTTGGAATTAATGTGCCACTAATTACAAAGAATTTACTCCGAGCGTGACTTCATAATGGTAAAAGGCTGTACGAATGTGAGCGTGTGTGTGTGTATATAGCGAGCAAAATCTGATAGGTCAAGGAGAACAAATGCGTTCAGAGAGAGATGTCTGGCCTGTTTAAATTCCTGCAAAGGTTTGGCAACATTAATGGGTGTTCAGATAGACCTCAGCAAAACAGCACGTAATAAATAAAATAAACCGTGGAACCAGATGCAATTTGGGAACATTCAGCCGGGTTTCCACCAAGAAGTTCCTGGTAATTTTAGTCCCGGGAACTACTTTTCAAGGAACTAAAAGGTCCCTTCAGCCCATTGTTGTCTGCGTTTCCACCACGGCGTAGAGACCTGCGAAGATTAGTCCGCTGTCCCCGAAAGTTTTTGTTCTTCCAGAAAGTACTACCCCCGTGACCAGGGCCTTTTGGGGGGGGGTAAAATGTCCCCGGAACTTAATTTAGACCCTGGTCCCTGCTCGTTTCCACCGCAGGAACTTTTCCCCGGAACCAAGAACCTTTTGAGGAACTCACTGCGTTTCAACTGCAGGGACCTGGTTCTAAATTAAGTTACGGGGACATTTTATGGGGCCTTTTTACTCCCTAAAAAGGCCCTGGTCAGGGGGTAGTACTTCCTGAAAGTACCTGAACTTTTGAGGTGGAGTTTGCAGGGATGACCATCGCTGATTGGTAAAACACACACACACAGCGTCACTGCTTCAACGGCTTCAACTCGTGTACTGTTTCATTCATAAACAAGGAAGTACTCTAGTATCGATTTAGGACCATTTTAGGACAAGGGGAGAGCATTTCTCTTTGTTCGATAACATTAAAAGTAAAGTTTGGCTCTTCTGTCGGCCTCCCAACTCATTAAAAAGACAGAGAGAAAAGAGAGAGAGATCACGAGGGCGAGCAGTAACATTAGAAGAGGGAGACATCGCGGTGGTGCTGTGAATGAGAGAAAGAAAAGTTTTTCTCGTTGTTTCAAGGCGGTTACGTTCTAAAGCACAAATAATAAACCATCAAACAGATGATTTACTGTGAAGACAGACGCTCTTAGTTTCATTTTCCTCCTCTGCGTTTCATTCATTACATCCAACGTGCATCAGTAAATATATGCAGCAGTAAATATCGTCGTTGCAGTGAGACAAAACCTAATGTTTATTTTTTTCTAAGGTTCATTCTTTTCCAATGTGTTTTTTTAGATGAAACAGGCGGACACACAGAGCTGCAGAGTGTGTTTACTGCTGTGACCACCAGCAGCCTTCGTCTCATGTCATGTTGCTTTTTCGTACGTCAGCGGACTAATTTGCCTAATCTTCGCAGGTGTTTAGATCACGGTGGAAACGCAGACAACAGTGGGCTGAAGGAACTATTTAGTTCCTCAAAAAAGTTTGGCGGAAACCTGGCTAATGAGTTCCTCAAAGGGTTCCTAGTTCCGGATAAAAGTTCCTGCAATCAAAAAGGGGCTTTTGATGTATTTCTACAGCTGCATTCAGACATGAAGAGGAAGAAGCCCTAGTGGGGAACCACCCACGCTGAGTTCTGTGCTTCCCTATAGCATTGTTGAGACACTGGAAAAACAGACAATTTAAAAAGCACTGAAATCAATATTTCATCATAAGAACCATTGATGTAGTGAGAATAACGATAATGATAGACTGTTTAACTCCACCTCCCTTTTCTCCGCCAGTCCAGTTAATGATTCAGAGTGAAAACAAAGTAGGTCAAAAACAAATAAATGGGGGTAATTGGTGTCTCCGTACTGGCACAAGAGCAGAAGCAGGAGTACAGAGGTCACCCTGGGTGAGAGGAGGACCGGTTGGGTCGGTGGACAGAGAGGACAGTGGGTGGATGACAGAGACACAGAACCTTAATGATGAGCCTGTGACCTATTTCTAACAGTCGGGCCAAAAAAAACTAAAACCACGGGATACAGGGGAAGAAAAAGAGAGTGGAGGAGAGGGATGAGAAGGCTTTGTGACAGGTGGGGGAGTAGAGAGCCACGGGAGAGGATCACACCACTGGAACGATCTACAGCAAGAATCCTTCTCTATGGCTGTGAAAGCCCCGAGGACATGTGGAGATCCTGTAGAGTTTTGTAGTCCTCCCTTTTCATGGCCGAGGGCCATGCTGGAAACGAAAGACTCAGCCTGGGATAAAGGGAGCTCCCAACGCTCCCACTGTGTGTCTGTGAGAACATTGCAGACTACAAATGCTCAATAGAAATACATGTGGCTCAAATTACATTTGTCTCGCATACTGTATACTTCCTTTGTTACACTGCAACACTTAACACTGAAATACACACTTAGCATAGAGCCTGTATTGCACAGCATACCAAACAACACAGACACCACAACAGAACAGGTTACTGCAAAACCACACACACACACACACACTACGAGCAAATGAGGGACTTTTAAAGTCTTTAAACTAGCTAATCGTGATTAATCGCACATTTTTAATCTGTTCAAAATGTACCTTAAAGGGAGATTTGTCAAGTATTTAATACTCTTATCAACATGGGAGTGGGCAAGTATGCTGCTTTATGCAAATGTACTGTATGTACGGTATATATTTATTATTGAAAATAAATTAACAACACAAAACAATGACAAATATTGTCCAGAAACCCTCACAGGTACTGCATTTAGCATAAACAATATGCTCATAACATGGCAAACTGCAGCCCAACAGGCAACAACAGCTGACAGTGTGTCAGTGTGCTGACTTGACTATGACTTGCCCGAAAACTGCATGTGATTATCATAAAGTGGGCATGTCTGTAAAGAGACAAAGGTCAGAGGTTTTCCTCGCCTTAATTTAGCGTAAATTTGGAGTGTTATTTAGCCTCCTTCACGACAAGCTAGTATGACATGGTTGGTACCAACGGTTTCATTAGGTTTTATAGTTTCATACGAGGTCAGTATATTGAGTCTTGAGCCCACTACAACCTAAAAATCGCGTAAATGCATTAAAGAAATTAGCGGCGTTAAAACAAATTTACGTTAACACATTACTATCGCATTAACTTTGACAGCCCTAGTTTAAACCTATGAAAAATATGAAACACTGATTTCTGTTTTTAATGTATTGTTGAGGAGTGTGTGAAAGAAGTTCTACAGCTGCATACAGAGGACCAGGTTGGAAAAGATCCCATCAACTACCTATCAAATGGCAAGAACAAAGCTCGACTTCTCCGAACATAGATAACATCAGAGAGCAGACTTTTATGTGTCATCTTTGAAATAAAACTGCATTTTCAATGTTTGTGGGGAACATTCACACGTACCACTTTGTCCTCTTTCTGGTTGTCGGAGGACAACAAGCTCCATTCAATATCCAGCGGTCCAGAATCCTCAGTGGCCAGAGTGAACTGGCAGTCCAGCTTCACACTCTGACCGCTGGCCTTCTCTATGGATGTGGGCACCGTAGATGTGATCTCTAGACCAGAGGCCAAACCTGGACAGACACACACAAAGAGAGGAAATTAATGCACTGCAACATGAATAATAATACAAATGCTGAATGCCATTTAATACCAGTTTCACGATCATACCAGTAAAAGAATGACTTAAACCACAATTATTTATTAAGGACATTTATTTATTAAGGACATTTATATCACATTTTTATCAGTAGAGACCAGCTGTATATAATTGTATAATTCCTAGAAATATAATTAATCAATCAATGTGACCTGAATCCAGATGAGTGGCAGAAAATGGATGTCTTAACCCATTAAAAATTATTAAATGTATTAAATGTTTTGCTAAAATAGACACTTGCCCGTTGCGAGATGATGAGCTAATGTATGGCAGTAGTAACAGAGCTTGCTACAGGTCTGAAGGTGCTGACTGAAACTATAACAAAAGGATTGGGAACAACCTCCTGCACCACAATCCACTGTCAACAATCCAACTTTTAGTTTATAAGTGTGTAACATCTCCCAACAATCTGATAAAAAACATTTTATAACTACTGAATTCGATGCTTTTTAAGACTTTTTGAGACCTGCAGATTCGATGAGCCTTAGATCGAGAGGCTCATCAAACCAAGGCAATTGCGAAGCATCGCTGAATAGGGCTTTAATAGGTGGTGGAACACGCGTTTGTACGCTTGGCGGAGCTCAGACGACCTCAGACACGGCATACTCTGATGATTTGTATCAGCCTTGGACCACGGGGATCATTGAGTCTGCATGTTTCTCAATAAAACATTTTTCATCTCATTCAGGCGTGATGAAGTGTTACAGATTGCTTGTAGTGTAAATAACTTTTCACTCATATTCATCCATGCAGCTCAGGACAATGAGGTTGCCTTTTGAATATTAAAATCACTTAGACTCAGTGACATAATGATGCCCGCTATAACTTTTTTATAAGAGAAAATCATCACCACAGTTAATTAGCCCACCGTAATTTATATGAGCAACATTTCGGCCAGAAAGATCTCACCAAGCAGCACTTTTCATGCAATTTGACCTTGTTTCGGCAGCAGTTAAGAGCTGTTCCTTTAACTGTTTTGAAGCGTATTCCTTATTCATAATAGTTTGTCCATCCTGAGACCAAATGAGTGAAAGCTCTGTAGTAATGGTTAGCTAATACTAGTAAAAAGAAAATGCCACTAATTTGTGAGGGAAATGTCTTGGAAAAAATGCAATAAATAATGCCTTACAATGACTGATATATTTGACTTCAGGACATCTCAGACTACATACATGCTGAAAATCAAACATTTTTACTGTATAAATTTAGATATTTTCCAAAGTCTCTAGAAGAGTATAATTCAACTTTTTCCCATGGTCTAGTGTTAAATAAGTTAACAAAAATCGCAATAAATCGTAATATCGAATCGCAATACTTGTAGAATCTCAGTACTAAAAAAAATGCAATACATATCAAATATGCACCCAAGTATCGGGAGATAGGTGAATCGTCTCAGCCCAACACACCACCAGGTCACACAATCACAGCCACGTTCAGGTTTTTACTTCTTTTTAGGTGAACGAATTAAAGAGTGTTAATTTTTAACATTTTGCAAAATGACTGAAAGAAGACTACAGATTGTAAATTCATGTCTTTTTCTTGGTGATGGAAAATTCTGTTGCTTGCATCTAATTGAGCTGAGTTGATGAAAATTGTTAACTTGCTTTACAGATACATTTTCAGTCAGCAGTCAAATGTTTTGGTTCGGGGAATGTGTCACTCATGAAATACATGGCTACATCTCATCTGAGAATTAACTCTTAATAAAATATGCATCATGTAAATCACACAGTGAAAAAAAAGACACTAATAAGAGCAGAGCTTAGCTGAAGGAAGGGTGATGATAATAATAATAAAAAAAGGGAAAGTGTAGCCCATCACCAAACTGGAGCAGACTCTTAAGCATTTATTCTTAGAACGAATAAACATAATTTCCTGGTGACATCAACTGGGTTAAGATTTTCCATTCAGTACGAGATTTAAGCCGCAGCAAGGAACACAGTCCATAGAGAATGGAGTTGTCACATGCTGCCTCGACACATTAAAATCCTTCTGACAGCCTGCCACCTTCCAGTCAGCGAGCGGGGGGAGAACAGCTTTAAAAAAAAATTTAAAAAAAATAAAAAAAAATCACCACAATATGTTGCTGCTAAAGAGCGTGTGTGTAACAAATACTTATCACGTCCCACAAATGACACCAAACGTGTAACTGAAATGTTCTGCTGATAATGAAAGAATTTCCACTTCATCTAAAACATAAAAAAAAACCATCACATTTTTCCTAAGCTACATCTGCATCTCATTTCGCTGCTTTCACACCAACTGACAGATGGAGCTGACTCAAACATAATGGGTGAAACAGGAGCCAAACCTGGCAACACTTTGTTAACCTCTTTTCTCTTCCTGGAAAGGTTTCCATAACAGACGAACAAAACGAGAGTACAAGCGGCTACACAACCACAAAGGGATCTGAGAGCGCATTATGCATGTTGTTGTACTGTAGTGCAGATAATTCGTACTACGGCTATGATCACCCTTTAAACTCTGTATGAGCTACACACGGTCTTCCAACCCACCTGACCGCTCTCAATCAAACCTACCGACAGTATGAGCAGGGTCAAGGTGACAGGATATCAAGTATGCAACTTAAATAAAGAAAATGAAAGTATTTTTATATATATATATAAATTATTTTGATTGTGATATTGAGACTAGGGTTGTCAAAGTTAACGCGATAATAACACGTTAACGCAAATTCGTTTTCACGCCACTAATTTCATTGCATTATCGAAACTTGCGATTTTTAGGTTGAAGCGGGCTCAGTTCTAAAGCTAGAGTGAAGATACTGGTATCATATGAAACTAGAAAACCTAACGAATCCATTGGTACCAACCATGTCATACTAGCTTGTCGCTACGAAGTTACGCCTAAATTTGGCGAGGAATAACTGGCATGGTCATTTTCAAAGGGGTCCCTTGACCTCTGACCTCAAGATATGTGACTGAAAATGGGTTCTATGGGTACCCACGAGTCTCCCCTTTACAGAAAAGCCCGCTTTATGATAATCACATGCAGTTTGGGGCAAGTCATAATGAAGTCAGCACACTGACACACTGACAGCTGTTGTTGCCTGTTGGGCTGCAGTTTGCCATGTTATGATTTGAGCATATTTTTTATGTTAAATGCAGTACCTGTGAGGGTTTCTGGGCAATATTTGTCATTGTTTGGTGTTAATTGATTTCCAAAAATAAATATATACACACATTTGCATAAAGCAAGCATATTTGTCCACTCCGATGTTGATAAGAGTATTAAATACTTGACAAATCTCACTTTAAGCTCCATTTTGAACAGATAAAGAATGTGCGATTAATAGCGATGAACTATTTTAATCGATTGATGGCCCTAATTGATTGCTGCTTGTGTGAGGGCAGTTTCTAGATCCAGGCCCTCAGGGTACGGAGGGTGTGAGCTACAGGTTGAGGTCCCTGCCGCATCACATGTCCATCAGCTCTGTTTCAGCCTCAAACCTCACTTCCCTCTGGGCTGTGGTAAGACAACTGAATGAAAAATACACCAGAGACTTGCACACATATAGAGAGTGACAGTCTCAGTCACACCCGCTATTGTTGAAGCCCACAGCCTGTAAGCACTTGATATGGTTGCAAAGCACAGGCATAGTTTTATTCCCTATCCGTCGGCGCTGCAGCTGGTCGTTTCAGCCCACGGATTTTGACAGGCGCCCGTGATGGGAGCGATCCATCGCCTTCAGCAGAAGCAAGAGAAACACGGAGCAATATAGAAAGAACTGAGATGTGTGTCTATCACTGTCAAAACGGATACACAGCTTGGCATCTGCATGACGGAAAGTTGTGTCAATTCATCAAGCTCTTAAAGAAGATGGGGCATTTCTCAAAGTTGCTTAGAAAGGGGAGAAAATTGCCTTCTGTGAGAAAAAGAAAGTATTCAGCGTGAACAGTTTATCAGAGAGACTAGTTTCTCTGACGGGCATTAAGGGACACTGTCTGATGTACCTGTTAAATCGATAACAGACCTCTGAGGCCTTAGACAGCATTTGTTTAAATTACAGTTCAGCCAGAGGCCTCTTCTATTCAGCAACACACAAATGGGAAAAAGGTGCCATTTCAGGATATCATCCCTTCCACTGGCAAACAGATTTGTTTGCTTATAAACCTGCTTGTGAGGTGGCTCATGTGACAGCAGTACCAAGGCAAAGGAACATAAACACATGAGTGTAATCTAAAGTTAATTCCACGTTCACTCACAGACAGGAATCTGTAAACCGGTTTAATCCGTTTTCTGCACGTATAAAGTTGTGGAGAGGAACTGTGGTAAATGCAAATGAGATAATTAGGTTAGTTTATTTAAAGTCACCGCTAATCTACAATTATAGCAAAGCAGGCAGATGTTCAAGGCCCTGAAAATAAAAACACATTAACTATGAGTGATGGTCCTACAAAAACACACTTTATCTGCTGAGGTTTGAACAGTTTGGGTTATTTCTCAAGAGAGATTTTGTTTTTGTCCTTGCTTTTCTCGCTGATTTGAAGTCAGCTGAAAAAAGGTGATGCAATATTTGAATCAAAATGCAAAAACAATGTGTGGTTGTTTTCTTATGTTTCCAGCACTGTCAATTAAATCTGATCAAATCACACCCATACAGTCCTGATTGATTGTTGCTTATTTAGTCATGAATATTCAATGTAATGATACATTTTTTAAGATTTACTATGAGTTAGTCGAGTTAAAACATAAAAAAACATCAATAAAGCATTCTAGTAATATCATCCCAGCAGCCCTTAAATTATGTATGATCATCATCCTTAGCAATAAAAGAGGCATTTGTGAGAAAAAAAGGGCCACAGTTTTACACTTGATGTACAAGCACCTAGATGGCATCCTTTCTATGAAATACAAATCTACAAAGCTCAGTAAAAAAACAATAATTTTTATAAAAAGTCAATAAATGGGGCCTGTAAACAGGACTGAAAGAAGGGAAATGAGTCCTGATAAAGATTATGTGACCAGTCAAATAGGTGGCTGCCATCTAAACAAATGTTTGGCTCGCTGCAGGTTGTTTTGATAGATACGGAACGGATATCACGTTACTCTTGACTACAACAATAAAGGCGGTAACTTCCTTCTAACTCCTCATAGACTCAAAATCGTAAAAAAAAAAAAAAAAAAAAATGCAATTCATAGGTGAATTGATTTTTTTCCCCATTTTTTTCCCACTAGAAAATACAGGGAAACCCCCGTATAAAATAACCCAAACTGTTCCAACTCTGGCAGAAAATTGTGTCTTCATGTAGGACTCCATTACTCATAATAAAAAGATGATAGAGAAATTAGATTTCAGGGCCTTTAAGATCACAAATTATCATGACTAATTAAAAAATAATAGCCCTTATCATAACTAACATGGATATGGCAATTTAGATGACTGAAGCATGGCTAATAACTGGCTGGAGAAATCATCCAGCCACTAGCTTCTTGCAGTAAAAATAACACAAATAACTCTGTAACCAGGCAGCTCACGGTGTTAATCAGTAACTATCAGGTGTCAACACATACTGTACACGGTGTGTGTGTGTGTGTGTGTATGTGTGTGTGTGTGTGTGTGTGTGTGTGTGTGTGTGTGTGTGAACCCTGGAGCACCTTACTCAGAGCAGGAATGATTTTACTGAGCTCAAAGTCTCTGCCACGGTGAGAGAGCGCTCCATATAATTACTGGCTTATACAGGGTGACAGTCTGTATTTAGAGTAATGGCACCAGAGCTAAAGTAAACTGGCCTTCTTCCTCCAAGGTAAAATAATCGGCTGATAAGAGAGACCATCATTACAGTCCAAGGAAAACTATGAAAAATCGTCTGTTGGTAAAAGCAGTCAAGCATATACACCAGACACACTCACACAACTTCCTTGAGCTCAGAGTCTGCTGTAGTAGTAAGAATGTGTCGTACTGTGTGGGAGTGTGTATGTGTGTGTGTCTGCGTAGTAGGGGAGCCGAGCAGTGGGGGAGGGCACGCTGGCTAATTAAAAAGTCTGTCTTAATAACTATTCATTGCTGCCTGTGTCTCTTTCCCTCCAGTCTCCAGCACACTGTCTGACACAGCACATCCCAGCGTGGTTACTGGGAGACTGGGAATGAACAAGAGGAATTTAGGGTGTCAGAGCGCTCCACCCAATACCCCCACTGCCATTCATTCACTCACCCCCCCACCCTCTCCATCCCTCCCTGCCTGTCCACCTCCTCTCCAACACACCCATGATTGTGGAGTGCCGGTCCCCTGGGCCTCCAATTCTCTCCGGTCCTGCTGATTGTAAACCCCACCACCCACCCCCTCCACCTTTGTCGGCATACAATGGGGAGCGAATCCTGTCTCCTGGCAACCAATCCCTCGGAGAAGGTTGCCGTGGCGCTTAAGAGATGGCATGAGAGAGAGAAAGAGAGATAGAAAGAGGTAGGTAGACAGAGAGAGAGAAAGAGGTTAAGTAGGTGGAGACACAAAGGAGAGTTATAATAAGGGAAGTCAACGCTACCTCGCCATTAAAAAGCGTTTGTGGAGGTGAACAAAGTCCAGCTCAAACCTGTCACAGTGAGGCGTCTTTATAAACATCCACGTGATTTCATCACTAAGGAACACTGTAAACACAGGCATGGTTTCACTAGAAATGATTTTGAAAATCAATCAATGACAACTTTTAAATGTGGGTAATTGCTTGTTTTTCTCCATTTTCTATCATTGTAAACTGAATAATACCTTTGAGTTTTTTTGATGAGTGGTAGGTAGGACAAAAAGAGCAATCCGGAGACCTTACTTTGAGCAATGATAACTTGTAATGGGCATTTGTCATTATCATCTACATTTTAACAACTAATAAAACTAAAAGACTTTGACAAAACCTGTCTGTATAGCCCAAAGTCTGATACTAATATACGTATATTGGGAGTTGCTAAATGCGAGATTGGGAGCATTTCTATTGCCTCCGCACGGCTCTCACCATGGCGACGGCTGTGCCGGTATTTAACAGCTAACGGTGCTAACAGCACTAACAGTAAAAACAACAACAACGGCGCTGACAGAGCTAACAGTGTTAACCTGAGGGAGGTACCGGAGGATGGGTGCTTCGCTTCCGCAACGGCGCTGTCGGTCGGGACAGCGTTATCAGCTGTAACCACCGTTTGAGCGCAGTGCAGAGCGACGGCCGTGAGCTAGCCTGTAGGACACGCTCACATGCACTAAAAGCAAGAGCAGCCGGCCCGGCTATGTCAACGAAGCACAGAGAAGCTCTGATCACAGCACAAAGAGAGAGAGAGCGACTTCATTCTCTGCTCAAGTAGACACTACTCATCTATATCTTTACATGGCAAATAGTTGTATACTTCGTATAGAGCACCTTTAAAAAAAAAAAATCTAATAACGATATACTGTATATTTGCCAATTGTAATTTTTTCCAACATAAAAACTCAGCATAAGGAACTATTTTGATATAGATCCCTTAGATCTGTTTTTTTTTTTAAATGTGACAAACATGCATATTAAACAATTGAAACATCAACTTGTCAGTGCTCTCTGGTGTATGCAATGATGACACTATTACTAAATCACATTGGCACTTCTGCGCTGTAATTTCTTGTTAATTATGAGCCGACATGTACACCGATACCAATATACCTGCAATAAGCTAATATCGGCATTGCCAATTCATTGGTCCGTAGCTCTAGTCTGTAGCTAGGAAAGATTAGTTTCTTAGTGACATGTACATGGATACCTTTTACACAAGTGTTCTGTGTGTTTTTGTAGACATGATATTAAGTGTAAGGAGTACACAGTACACTTCAGCAGACAGCAATAAGCCCTGAAACCAGGAGACAGTTTAACAAGCTAACCTCTACTGACCCTTGTGCTACCAAGCTAAAGACCCTCAGAGCCTTGGCGGGGGCCACAGTGGGTCATAAGCCTCTTTCTCCACCCTTTGACCTTAAAGAGCATCCTTGGGAGTAAAGTCTGGAAAGCCAAGTCTTACCATGGGGAGATAAAGGCAGCAGCTATTTCAGGCTCACAACGCAGCAACAGCAACAAGAAAAAGCTTGGCTAGGTGAAAGAGGTGAATGACGTCACGCTGGGATTTACTCCTGTTTACCTTCTTTAAGGTTTGCTTTATGCAGTTACACTTGTATTGGGTCTGATGTAAGCCTCAGTGGCAGTGGAAGCATTGATTTAGTATTTCAGTCCAATTTTAAGTATTTCAGTCAAATAGCTATGGACAAAAAAATGTATGAGTGTGTGTGGCAGGGAAAGATGTATCTAAGAATTAGAAAATTCATACATGCAAGTATTAATTTACATCTTTTTCTCATTAAACTCTGCAAGTGGAATTATTTTTTAGTTTAGTGCATCTTGGAAAGAAAAACCCACACAGAGTAAACAATCTTGAATACAGTATTAGTTTCCAACCAAGTGAAAAGAAAATGTCTCACTCATAAGAGCAAACAAACAAACAAAACAACAACAACAGTGACAGAGCTTTTGAAAAGTGTGGCACATTTTCCTGGATGGGCAATGATGGTGGGATGAACATTAGTGACTCATTATAGTAAAATTGCAGTCTGGGGGGCTCTGGAATGAGCAAATTAAACAGCACAGACGCTCTCCCCATCATAGAACAGCCAAGCCAATCCCCTGTGACCACGCCGGAGAACATCAATTATTTCGGGCACAGCAGAGGATAACTGCATAACTTGGTCGCTGCTCAAAAAGAAGGCTCTGAACGCTCGCCCCAGTGCCCCCCGCTGGAGCTATTCAATTTGAAGCAATGTGGGTGCCCTGAGAGCGAGCCTGGCCCTGGTTTATTTAGTGTTGCAGAGGGCTGGGACTGTTGAACCATACTGATTGTGCTGTAATGCAGCCTGAAAGCTCCACTTGCCACACAGAGCTGCCATCAATTCCCAGCGCAGATGACCTAAAGGCTGTTTTGACATAATTGAACATTAAGTGATGAAGGGGTGACGAATGACAAGCACTTTACTCGACTGCCTGAGCATTTGACAGCTTTTAGACGAGCCTACGGGGGATGTGGTTAACGCCATTGCTGTGAAGGTCCACAGTAACCAATCATTAAAAGGGGCAATGTTTTTTTTTTTTAATCATATTTCATGTACATTCAAATTAGATTTGTAATCCCACCATCAGGTGGGTAAAAACTGATGTCTCAATTAAGGAACTACAGGAAGGAAGGAAAGACACCGACAATGGCTTGTTCCTTAAAGGGACTGTATGTAAGAATACATACAACAAGAATGTTGGAGAATAGCAGAGCCAGTGCGAAGAGTGTGTGTGCACGTGGGAAGTGAGTGGTGAAACGAGAGAGAGAGAGAGTGGCGGTGAGTGTGTGAGAAAACGAGTGAGCAGTGGAGCAGAAGAGAGTTTAGCTTTGAGAATATCGAGGGAATGTACAGTGGAAGTTGCAGTTTGCGCAGAAATGCGTCTCGTTTCCCTGCAGCAGTGACGGGGGTTAACTTCGGAGCTAGTAACGTTATCGACTCCGTCCCAGGAGACCAAAACTACGGTGTCTCCCCTATGCCTTCCGACCAAGTTCGAGAAGCTGAAGAAGGAAGAGTGAACACTACGATCAACATCGGCCGGGCCTTCGATTCATGGAGGGACCTTCGTTTGGTAAGCTAACATTACTGCAAAGCATGTGTCTTCATTACAGGGACTCTCTAGTCATGGCCCTGGGATTTGTACTTCTTATTTATAGAATGCATTAGCATTTTACAAGGTGTGGGACAGTGCATTTAAGCAGATGCTGCTCGACTAACCTCTCTGCCACCATGAATTGTTCTAAAGCTCGACACAAACCACTAAAGGCAGCCGCGGCCAACCATACATCCCTTCCCCCATCCCTGTGAGAGGAGGCAAATTTATCTAAAGAACCCTGAACAGTCAGATAAGACCCCCCAGTGTCTCCGAGACTTGTGGAAACACACACAGATATACAAAAGGCCTGTGTCCCTCAGGATTTGTTGAAGCCCAAGGACTAACGGGAGATGGTGACAATATGGGGGCTGGCTCTGCCGTAAAGCCGATAGGCAAGACGCCAGTCCGTGGAACAGCACACAGATAGCCCGCTGATAACACCCTCACAGGAAACAACAAGCTAATGCGCCAATGTAGTCATGTGAGGAGGAAATTAAAACAGAAAAGAGGCACATGAAGGTGCTGAATGTGAGGCGTTTCAGAGATACATTGGTGTGCCTCGTTTATATAAATCTGTAGATGCAAAAACATGAAACAGCTGGAGTGTTTTCTGCAGTCAGAGATGCCAGAGGAGTAATTACAAAATCATGTCACTTTGCAGTGGATAAAAGCAACAATTCCCTGAAAGCAATTAGTGAACAAATGAAAGCAGTTTGCATGACTTGAGAAATGGCGCAAAACTGAAATATGCCTCACAAACACACGTCTCTTTGTTGCCACTTAAAGGACCAGTGTGTAACAATAAGGAGGATCTAATGGCAGAAATGAGTATGTTTTCTTTAGTGTATAATCACCTGATCTCTCTTTCTCTTGCTTGACCACTCACTTCCCTCGTACACACACACTCTATGCACTGGCTCTGCTCCAGATGACCTACACTACTCTTACAACAACTGGCTCTAGAGGGCCATTCGCGTTTTCGCATCGGCCACCGTAGCTCTCCAACACGCTTGGCACATGGGAGAGGCTTCAGTTGGTTGCAATCTCAATGTCACCGCTAGATACCACCAAATCCTGCACACTGGACCTTTAATCCTCATCAGCGACATTATCATCCCTGCTACATCTGCTATCAACATTAGATTGCATCCAAATATGCTTAACTATAACACTTTAACCTGACTTTTCACATACACGTCAGACCGGCTTTCAAATCTTGCTGATTTGCCAGAATATCCTGGTCAACACAGCTCACAAAAAGATCAGAGACACACCGCAATCACGTGTTGCTGATTTCTCACCACTCCCTAGGTGGTTGAAATTTTGATTTGATCCAGCTATAACAGGATCACCCAGGATGCATGTTAAGTTCTGGAAGAAAGAGGATAAATGATAATCGAATGGTGGCGTGACCTCCAGAAGGTGAGGCGTCTTTATCAAAAATCTTTTTTAAAAATCTTTTTTTCATACTTCTGAGGAATACAAAATCACTTGAGGACTGGGTAAGGCTGTTGAAAGAAATCCTGTTTAATCACAGGCATGTGTTTGTGTTACAAGCTTCCAGCAGTTTACTATGAGACAAAAAAATGAAAGCCAAATGTCTCAGTGGGGTGTAGTCATGGGGCGTCTCTCTCTCTCTCCTGACACAGGAGTTTCTCCCCACTGAGGGGGAGGCAGCCATGGAGCTGCCGATCCTAACCCCCCCCCCATCCCCCAAAACAAATAAAGTGTCTGATACAGACCAGGCCCCTGCCGGCGCCCCAGCTCCAGCCTTTGTCCGGGCCCCACGGCACGGTGCCAACTGTGATCAGGAGGCAGCATCGCTGATCACACACTGAGACACAAGTGCAGCAGAGTGCAGCTACTTCATTCAGACTGATGATGGACTCTCACAGAGTTATTTTAACTGTGGGACAGGACGTGCTGGAGAGTTGATCCAGATAATACAGGTTTTAGAGAACATACAAACTCACAATTGCAATGCAGGAGACAAGCAAAATGTGTGAGACAGAATACAGAAGCCAACAAAGGTTTCTCACGACCGTGCTTAATTATGTCAGAGAGGTGAACAGCTTAAAGCAATAGAGCGTGAATATCATACTAGAACATTCCCCTTGAAACAAAGGGAAAAATTAGGGATTAGAAGTTATTTCTGGAGCTCCTAACAAGCCTGCTTTTCAACGTCATTAGTGATGGAATTTTGCAAAAACTCAGAAACTCCTCGGGAGGGGAAACAATTTCACATTTCTGGAATTTCCAGAGCTCAGCAATTCCATCGGCTCAGTCTGAGGTGGGCTGAATGTTTCACTGCACCGTGTTCGCTGACATACAGGCCGTGAGAACGAACAGGGCAGGTTTAGTCAGATTTGCCTTTCTCAGCGATGAGAAATGACTTCCTCATAGCATCTGAAACACATCACTGACACTCACAACTCTGGTTTCTTGGTTCAGTCAACTGAAGACTTTTTTTAACTCAACATTTTCTTCAAAAAAAGTGCTTAGGTGGTAAATCTAGTCACATATATACATGTATGTAAACACCAATGGAGAGGTAAAGACTCTTATGGCTCACTGCCAAACCACTAAAGGGATTAAGGTGTGAGGCCAGACTGCAGACAGAGGCAAGTATAAAAGTAATTCAAAAGGAATTCAAACATAAATGCCTCCCAGTGAATTCCTGGGTTCCTCCCTTATTCCTTTAGAGCGCAGCATATTTTTAAAAGTCTGAGTGACCACTATTTGAAATAATTTAGAACCAGGGCTGTCAAAGTTAACGTGATAGCGCAAATTAATTTTAACGCCACTAATGTCTAATGTCTACACAACTTGCGATTTTTAGGTTGTAGCGGGCTCCGTTTTAAAGCTAGAGTGAAGATACTGGTATCATATGAAACTAGAAAAACTAAGCAATCCATTTGGTTCCAACCATGTCATACTAGCTTGTCGCTACAAAGTTAGGCTAAATTTTGGTGAGGAAAAACTGTCATGGCCATATTCAGATGGGTCCCTTGACCTCTGACCTCAAGATATGTGAATGAAAATGGGTTCTACGAGTCTCCCCTTTACAGACATGCCCACTTTATGACAATCACATGCAATTTTGGGCAAGTCATAGTCAAGTCAGCACATCGACAGCTGTTGTTGCCTGTTGGGCTTGAGTTTGCCATGTTATGATTTGAGCATATTTTTTTAATGCTAAATGCAGTACCTGTGAGGGTTTCCGGACAATATTTGTCATTGTTTTGTGTTTTTAATTGATTCCCAATAATAAATAAATACATACATTTGCATAAAGCAAGCATATTTGCCCACTCCCATGTTGATAGGAGTGTTAAATACTTGACAAATCTCCCATTAAGATACACTTTGAACAGATAAAAAAATTTGCAATTAATTTGCGATTAATCGCAATTAACTCGATGGACAGCCCTTCTTAGAACTGACTCACCAAAATCTACATTACCTTAGAAAGATGAAAAATAAACAATGAAAAAGTAACTTATTTCAGTTGATAAGTTAACTATCTGACATATTCCCCTTGAATCTGAGTTAGTTTGCTGGTTAAAAATTGCTATATTGTGAGTCAGTGTTACAGCTGTTTTTCTCATGTCTTGTGTAGAACGCAGAAGGTCAGCTCCTGCAGATTAAGATATCACCTCTGCCTGTGCTAGATTTACACAGTAACCTGTTTCCCATGTAGTGAGGAGGCATGTGTGGCTGTCAGCTAGATTGGCTGCGAGGCAGTCAATGAGTCTGCCTTGCTCACGCCGTTTCCTCTAGGCTCTGCTCTAAAATTAGGTCCCCTGCCTGAAGGACATTGCATGATGGTGGTCTTCTGGACATTGGTAGAAAATACACAGTCCTATATGTGTTGTATGCCCAGAGTGTGCGGTCAAAAGCTAAAGGACCAACATAGCCTGTTTCAGCGAAAACATATCAGATTGCGGCTGAAAGCTCCCCGAGGACAAAAATGGCGCATTGACAAAGTACTTTGTAATAACTGCTAAAACATCAATTCCTTTTCAAATGCATTTATCTCTAAACCCTCTCATGCTGTCCAAAGCACTCCCATCCAGGCAGAATGAGGTCTTTGTTAAAGTGTAACAACACAGACAGTCCCTTCCTGTCCTCTGTGTGGGGGAGACACTACAGCAGGACATCAAGATAAGACTGCTGTTAACAGATAACAAGATTTTGCTTTCCTCTCTTTCTCTCTCTGTGCAGGCAGTGAAACAGGCCTGATGTTTCAAGGCTGGAGTCTCTGCTTCACTCAGAGGTTCTTGAAGGCAGGTGTAGTAAATGCACCTGAGTGTTGAGCCCTGTAGGAAGCTGCAGGCGAAGACTGTCAGTTGTTGTTACAGCTTAACCGAGACTGCTGGGTTTATTCATGCCTCCAGCTCCCAGCCTAGACATGAGGGGGAAGCTCAAAACAACTGCTCTAGTCTACCATACCACGTTAAATGACAAGATGCGATTGGGAATGTTAAAAATAACTGCGTTGCACTAGTTTAGCTATCCTGCACAAAGAAGAAATCCTACAATTTCCGTCATGCCATGGTATGACGGTATTTATTCTCCATGTTGTGTTCTTTAACTGTGCATGAGATGAGGCTTGTCAGACTCATACAGAGGAGCGGAGAGTCTGGACAGCAGAAATAAATGCAGTAAGCCCGTAAAAGATGCAGAGCTCAGATTCAAAGGAGATTCAAGATTCTAGCAGTTGTGTTGTGCGCCGCAGCGAGTTTGTTATTTTGACCCCGATAGTCTTTGCAGGGTAATTAGATCCATCTCAACAACCCAAGCATCTCTAAACAACAAACAAACAAAAAACTTGGAGAGATGATCACTGCAAACTGGACACAATCTCCTTTAGAAAACGTTAAGCCCAGTGTACATCAACATATATGTTACATTAAATTGGACTCCAGAGCATGAAATTGCTTCAGAATCGAAGAGCAGCAGCTGTGCTATTTTGTGATGCACAGCAGAGTAAAACTGATACTAGGGATGCAATGAGGAGCCCAACCACCCAAGTTAAAAGCGATTGCACATACAACATCTTCCCTCATCTATTTCTAATGAAGATGGCAATAAGAAACTAATTATTATGAGCTTTTTGTCAACAGGTTATATTGCGATGTTTGTAAGACGATGTAATATTCTCTAGTGACAGTTAAATAAGCGAGAAATCAAGTCATTAAAGTTGTAATCGTTAACATTTCAGTCCTGGTTGATTTTGTGACACCCGTGGTTACCGTGGTAACTGCAAGTGCGGTTTAATACTACTACAGTGTAAAGAGAGAGAACAGTAAACAGTAAAGTCACCGTATTCCTTGGAAAGGGAATGTAAATGCTGTCTTTCAGGACAAACAAGAAAATCAAGTACAACCTTTGTTGTCAGTGGAAACATTACATCAGTCAAGGTAAAATATTCGACTAATTAATGGCTAAATTGTCTGAAAATTAATTTATACCATCTTAGCAGTACCTTGTTTAATTTAACATATGTGGCAAAAAAGGCACTAAATAGCCTGACACCTTAAAAAGATTCAGCAAGGTTGTCTGGCTGCTGAGTGTTGTAGTGGATGTAGTAAAGTGCTTTTGCCTGAAACCTGCCATCGAAGCCAACTCCCTGATGGCTCTAATGACATCTAAAAAGGTCTGACCCCTGAGTAGTCTGGACAGGCAGCCAAATACTGCTTATAGGGCATCCTGGATCAGGCTGACAAGTACATAATCTCAGGGAAAGTGACTGAGGCCCAGCACAATGATGACTGCTCACCTTATGTGGCGTGGCTTGTACATGAAAATATAAACAACAGATTCACTGTAGAAAATGTTGAATCCTGATAGAGAAAACACTGCATGGCACTGGGTTGGCAAAGACAACCTGACAGCAAGTGTGATGTGGTCATGTTTAGGGGTTGTATTGACATATATTTACATTAAATGTAATTAATTAATCTGTTCACTTGGATCCAGGACAAGGGTATCCAGCTAATTTTCCCACCCTTTATTTTACAGCAGAGGGATTATCAGGGACTTTAAATGTCCAAACAAAATTCACATATCTATCTGACAAGGTCTTTTAAGCTCTCGGGATGTTACAGTACTACCCAACACGTTAATGGCAGATTTATAGGAGTTGGAAATAAGAGACTTTCTAGTTGATAAAATGCCGGGTGACATTGTAGGCTTGGATTTAACAACGCTCTGGAGTTATTGGAAATGTTTGGATCACACAAGTCTCTAACAATCCTACCCAGCCACCACTGGAATCTAATTCTACTAATAGTATAATACTAATAATATTGTGTGGCCTGCTCTTTATCTGAAACTGTGCAGAAATAATGGGTTTAAACACAATGTGGCCTACTAAGTAGCAAAAAAGACTTTTGTAAAAAATTATCCAGTGAGTGTGTTATTATGATTTTAGATATAAATGTGCAAATCTAACTTTGACAACCTCAGAGCAGACAAATCCTGGCCCTGTGGTCATTGGCTCCCCCATAAGGGGGGCCCGGACCCCCAGGTTGGGAACCACTGTGATAGATGTCACAGAGGGATTAAACGTAGAGCTGATGTTTACCTAAGAGAGAGGAGAGTTGGGTGCTGTGGGTGCCAGTGTGACTGGAGGTGGGTGGGGGTTTACTCTTCTCCTTACAATTATCGGCCACTCAGAGAATGACAGCCAGCCAGCCAGCCAGCCAGCCAGCCACGCAGCTCTGTGTGTGCCCATGAATTATACATGGGCTCCATTAAGACACTTAACAGCTGATTCCTCAGAAACTTACCAGCAACGACTGCAGCCTGGTTCCCCCTGTGTGCCTGCGTATTAAAACAGCAGCACTCGTGATTAAGGTTGTGCAGTAATGTGCGTTCTGACCACCATAAACCAGCCAGTCACAGATCTATTTTCAGTTCAATCTCATCTCTCTGGAGGGCGACTGGGCCAGCTGCCGATTTCCTCGCATGGCGGCGAGATGCACTACAGTAATTAAATGTCTGTTGTGGCTTACTGACCTTGCTGTGGTTCAGGCGCTTTACTATACCCAACTGTAGCAGATGTCCTGCGGCCATCATACCTATAGATCCAACAACGATCTGGGAGTAATAAATTCAGGAAAATGCTGTTTTAATGAATGTTAATGGAAGAGTGGGGAGGTGGCAGACGGCCACAATCGTTCATTGTAAAACCGTAGTGAGTAAATGGAAGTCATCTGAATGAAGTGAAAACCTGTCCAAAAGTAAACCACAATATACATTTGCACTCCACTCAAATTCAATTCTCCTGACACACCGCCTGAGGATTGGCTTGCCAGACTGACTAGTTTGAAAAAGAGAACACTACATTACCTCTTATTATGAATCAATGACCATTCAATTATGAGACTTCAAAGAATCAGACTCAAATGTTCAATCTTACCATTTTTATATTTCAAGATAACCCAATATTGGAGGGGTATTTTTTTCTATTCTCTTTACTGCAATGACCCCATTCCCCCATGAGTAAAGCTTTCATCTAATCTAATCTCAATGCTCTTTCATGAAGTGTTTCCTTGCATTCATATTTCCCAAAGGAGATTAGTGGCATTTTGCAAAAATGCTACAGCTTGTACATACAGTAGCTTTCCTTTCTTCACATCTTACACCTGCAAACATATCCATAGCATCTTATAACGTCCAACACTGAAACCTATTTAGTTCACTTGATGCTATATACAGTAAAGAATGCCCAGATGTTGTAACAGATGTACAGCTGCGTAGCCTGTCTGGGTTAACATCAAAACCTACATTATTTAATATTTGACTTCCTTACAGATTCCAAATTCGAAGGATTTGCAGTCTTTGGTTTCAGTTAAGCATCAGCTTGATTATGAGGCTACAAATGTTAAAAGAAATGGGATTTTCTGGGTCTAATTCTGTGTCGCTTAGTATCAATACTACTTTAACGCTCCTAACAAGATTCAGCCGGCATCATAAAATTTCACTACACAACCGCTTTAATATAATTCTAAAATCTATAATACAAGCAATCATGCGGCTGTAAAATTGTTCAGATTATAATTTTGTGTATGGCAACAGGCTTTTTTCGTAACAAATCCCTTATTTTCTATGGACAGGAGTTATTAGCATAACTATATAATTTGACATGATGATTAAACATCAGACTAAGACAGAAAAAGACCGATTTGAATATCAACACCACGGGGAGCAAAATCGAGTGGGACTGAATC
This sequence comes from Sebastolobus alascanus, assembly GCA_916701645.2. Classification (NCBI taxonomy): domain Eukaryota; kingdom Metazoa; phylum Chordata; class Actinopteri; order Perciformes; family Sebastidae; genus Sebastolobus; species Sebastolobus alascanus. Next base: position 1,846,547 of record CAKAOJ020000069.1, read on the forward strand.
AAGACAGAGGCTTTCTACAGACAACACTTATTTGCCTTTTTCACCAGACCTGCAGTCGACAATGTGTAATGTTTTTCAATGAGATAGAGGTGCTAAAAATGACTCCTTCAACAGCTGCTTTACCCCCTCCTCCTCCTCCCAAAATTCACCCCACCTTCTGCTTATGTCCCTTATTTTCTGAGCCATAATATTTTTCAAGATTAGACACACAATTAACTCTAATGTTCTTAGCGGCGAGAGAAGGGGCTTACCGCCGGAGGACAAAATATAATCATCTTCCCACAACTCAGCTCTGTGTAAGACAATGCCTGGGCATTAGCTGATAATAATGTGACATGCACAACACAATATACAACGCTTATCTCCAAAATGATGCATCCATTGGAAGTCAGAAGTGGCAACAAAAGATTTGTTGTCAGAATAAATTGTCAGGTCTGTCTTACACGATAAAGTGAGTTTTATGGCCAACAGCTAAGCCCAATTCTTTAACATTGCATAAAGCATAATCTAACAGAGGTTCAAGCATGTGTGGAGAGCTAAGCTGACACACTAGCAGGTAAGCAGGCTGCACACCAGCACCTGCAGATGCAGCACCCTGGGGACCTGCCTGCTACACTGTGTATCCTCACACTGAGATGGCTAGCTCAGATGCCGTGAGAGAATATTATGCAAAAACAACCAGAATACATAGTCATAAGGGGAAGAAGCAGAAGTAGAGTAACGCTTTATAATATGTATGGATGCTAGCTGTGGAATGTTCAGCTAGCTGATGTAACTCCATACATCAGTTTAAATAAGAGATTCCCTCCATTTAAGAAGCAAAATATATAGTGTGGTAAATGTCTACAGTCTGAGATGTTAAATCCAGAGACATCCACCATAAAAATGAAATAAAATGAATGAAAATGAATACCAAAAATGTCTTTTATCATAATTCTAAGCCTTGTTTACAAAATAGTTGTGCCTTAAGCATAGCACCCACTTCATTTTGAAAGTTTAATGAATTGCAGTATAACCTTTTCCAAGTATTTTTACAGCATTTTGTAACAAAATCCTCTAAATCTCCTTCACTGCCCAGTGTGCAGCATCTTCTCTGCTGTTTATCTACAGATAAATGTATTCTGGCGATGTTCATCTGAGATATGAGGTACATGGAAAAAGCCTCATTATCATCACGGTGAACAGCTTATTTGTCACAGAGCCCATTATTCCTCATTAGGAGCAGAGGGCATTGTGGGCGCTGCAGAGCTAGGCATCAAGTGGCTACGTGATGAATGTGATTTGGGCGTGTTTATCGCCCTAACAGTGAGACACAGCGGTGATGACCGATGGACTCGAGACAGAGGGGAAAAATCAGCACTGCAGTGACCTTGTATTAACCGATAGGTTACATGGATAGCAGAGGAAATGTCTCTCTCTCAGTGCAATCTCTGTCCAAGACGTACTTCGAGAATTTCAAGCGCATTTACTATTCAAAGTTGTTAGTAACGTTTGAACCAGTGGGTCCTGTGATTAGAGACAGGCAGACAAATGCAGGCTTCTCATATCTAGCCAGCGACTGACGATTAATTAAGCTAACGTTAACAACAGGAGTTGGTTGAGAACACTGTCTCCGTCTGACCTTTTAAAGTGTTTAACTAAGTAACTAAATTACTAACTATCTAACTCCCAAGCCGACGCGCAACGGACTGACTCATTGGGCTGCTGTCAGCGGCCGCTCTGGGCAGGATGGGCGAGGGAGCCCCAGTCGTCGCACCGTGGTGTCCGTCGGCTTGGGAGTATAACCGAGTGAGTGAGTTAGTTATCTCTCCTTCTGCCAACTACTTACTAACAGCAGGGCAAGAATACTGTAAGCAAATTCGACCAAACTGTTGAAACTCTGGCGGCGGGGAGGACAAAACATGAGCTGTTTTCTGTCTTCCACTTTGGATTTACTCCAATAAACAAACTATCAAAACGTACACGGACCCTGTACCATCAACGTGATTGACTAGCCCTCGGGGCAGCTCTACTTCTTGGTCCTCTCATGTTGGACTGAGGACAGACTGGACGCTATAGTGACTCACTATCACCTCTCGAGATACAAGTGGTGTTACAAGACAGGACGGGCCGGGGCTAGCTGGTTAGCATGCTCGTTTCAGTAGATATCTCTGCAACACGATACATAGACGTCTTTGACATAACGTCAACACTATAACTTCTTCACATTCTGTTGATAATGTAAATTCATTTTTTTAATGTTTTAAACTAAAATTCTGCTCCTTTAAGTCAGTTATCAAGAAAAAATCCAAACTGCTGGTTTAAGATTCTCAAGAGAGAATGAGAGAATTTGCTGCTCTTCTCTGCTTTCACATTATTGAAAATTGAATACCTTTGGGTTTTAGACAGTGGATCGGACAAAAAAAAAAAAGCAAATTGGCCAAGCAATGCAAGCTGAGCAATATATCATGGTCCCCTGGGTGCAACAGACACACTAAAGCATGACCTTTATGAACTGATCAGCCACTAATTTGTGTCATTAAGGCAAACTGCTCCAGAGTTACGATTATTGGAAAATTTAGCACATCATTTGGATGCCGCTGGGGACCCTGGTGCTGTCAGTAAGTCAATACTGTGGCCAAACTGTTATAGAAGTTAGGACACATACAAACTTGAAATATCGGTCATTGTAACATTGACTTTATGACCAGGGGTTCACATATAATCTTGCCAATATATCTTCCCACTAGAATGCCCTGGCAGCAGCCCAGAAGGCAGTTTTAGTCCCTACCTGTGAAAAGGGAATGAGCTCTGAATACAGAGTGGCTGCACAGCCATTAACAGGACTCAGAAACAAGCAGCACTATTAATCATTTTCACTCATTCTCTAGCAGGCAGCAATTTGTTCTTTCAGTGATTCAGATATGAAATTGAGGGGGAAAGGTGGGAAGAGGTAGGGTAATGTGGCGAGGTAAAGGCGGGATCAGCGTTCCACACTGCCATATAGGCGGACAGGAGCTGGCACAGGGCTTGTGCAACACTGGCATGCTAAAATATTAACGTCCGGGGCCGTGAATATTCATGCACGGTCGTCCCCGTCGTCAGTGGAGGACAAAGCAGTGTCCCTGGAGTGTAATCCGATTCTACATGTTCCTGCTTCATTTCCAAGGACAGGGGGCTCTGGGCGGAGTGTGGGTGGCTGCTTGCTTGGAAGTGAAGCTGTGGCTGCAACATGTTTCAACCGACAGGAGGCAAGTGGTGGCGTCGGACTGCTGGGTCATGACAAGTGAATGTGACCTCAAGTCATTACTGTCTGCGTGGGGCCAATGACAATGGCTCAAGCTGCGGTGTCTCCACCCATCTTTCTTGTTGCAACTATTTCTTCATACACCTTTTCAATCACACACACCTGTAAGAGGGACAATAGCTGTTCCCCTAACAAGATTTACAGATCAAAGTTAACCTCTATTGTATCAAGATATTCAATACATCTTCAACAGCTGTTGTGCAAAAATAACAGGGATTTTTTTCTGCTGTAGAAGAGGACCTAATACACACATGCGAGCGAGGGGGAGGGTAGTTTTGTAGAGCAACCGGAGCACACACACAAGTACACTCCCCGGATCTGCGTATCTGTTTTCAAAAAGGTAACCAAGCAACCAGTTGTAGGCTTATCAGGTAACTGCGTTGTGCGCCTGCTCACAGTTTCACTAGGTTTCTGTTTATCCTAGGTCAGTGCACTCTTGACCCAGACAGCTAGGAGTGGAGGGGGCACCAGGACAAGTCCTGCAGCACATTAGCAAGGGGGAAATGGCTGTTCAGGTCCTATGCAGGGTTTCGACATATGTAGAGTACAGACTGCACCAAGAGGTGTCTATTAGTAAAGGGAAGAAGTGGACAGACATGCCAGACAGGGCTAACCACAGTGTCTAATGATTGACAAACACATAATGTTTCTTGGACAAGCTCTTTGATGATAGATATAAGATACAGATTAGTTGGTACCAGGGTCGCTAGTCCAGAGAGCCTCATTTTTAAAACTGTGATGGTGAACTTTTTCATTCAAATAAACTTTGAAAATACATTATAATTTTGTGGTAAGCAGAAATACTGTCACGTGTGAGCCTTTGCATGGAGCAGCGTTAGTGTGTGTAACAGCTTCTGATGTGATTGTCTAGAGCAGCCAACCCCACAGCAGTTGACCTCTGATAATATTGTCATATCAAAAAACATCACCACGAAGAATTAGAAACGGGGCTCCATCAAAGAAACATTCTCACTACAGCACTGTGTACAAACATTTCCAGAAAGTCTTTTCCTTTCATTACAACAAATTGTTTAGTAAAGCACTTTTACAGATTCTAAAAGCCCAGACACACAAACCCGACATCAGAGAACTAGCAGCGATGAAGGCCGACCTTTGAGTCGCCTCACTTTGTCTTGTCAGAGTGATTTCTCTCACCGACGAGCTCCACCGCCGATTGGCCGAAAAACTCTGACATCGGCAGACTAGAGCCGACGGTGCGGGACACACCGCAAAAAACTAGGCCGACAGACACTCACCGACAGCAACCAACTGTCCGATGGCCACATAACCACAAAATATTTAAAAAGGGACCCCATCAAAGAAGCATTTTCACAACTACGCTGTGTACAAACATTCCCAGAAAGTCTTTTCCTTTCCTTGCAACAAATTGTTTAGTAAACTTGACTTATAATGTGAAAGCTGAATCACTTTTACAGATTCTAAATCCTCAACATTGACCACAACATGAAGGATTTCAGGATTTCAGGATCTTACAGTTCCTTTTGACAACACTGTATATTCCATGCGGTGCCTCGTGGACAAATAGAGCAAAGTAAATGGAGCAGAAAGACCCTACTTGTTATTTTGCCATTTCAGAGAGGTTAGCATATTATTTTGTATTACTAAGCCATGTTAAAAGAATACGACGAGTCTGGCAGATACTGTTCCTGCCTGCTGAAGTGGAACAGCGCCCAAATGACGAGGCCATGATGCCATTAAGATGGTAATGAGCCCAAACCAGCGTACAAAACAATGTGAATCATGAGACAAAAGGAGGCTAAACAACACACTATACACATCTTATATTACACTTAGTGCCCAAGCTTTTACATGGAGAGATGTGCTGGATGATCCTAAACAAAGCACTTCTTCTTTACATACACTAATCAGCAGACTGGAATTTCATTGCCCTGACCATGGCTCTGTGGCTTCCCATCAAAATCTCTAAACATCTCAATAACTGCCATGACACGTCGCTGGTTGAAGCTGACAGACAATCCCGTAACAAAAGTTTCACGTTATTGTTTGGAGTGGGAGGAGTGATCTGCTAGTTTCAGTGCAAATTCCAGCAATGCCACACCCATACGCATAAAATTAAGTCAAGCATTTACTACAATGAACCAAACAACAGTGGTGAATTAAAACTCATTTAAGATGAATAAATATTATCATTATTATCATATAGTTTTGATAAATAAATAACTCATGATAGTAATGTGTCCACATGTATTGCCCTGACTGATGATTTGAATGACAAAGATCCAAAAACGAAAATTTGTAGAGATGCACCGATCTGACTTTTTCAGTTCCAATACCGAAAGCGATACCTGGGCTTTGGGTATCGGCCAATGCCGAGTACAGATCAGATACCAGTGTTTAATTGATAAGCTGTATGACTCACTGTGTGGAAGTGACCGGGATCATTCTTTTATGTGTAAGGCAACATCATGCTTGACTTAAACATTGCTTTCTTAACTTTGTTAAACAAATGTAACAAATAAATACATAGATATAAATTCACCGAATTGTTATTTATCATTAAAATAAGAAATTAACTTGGTAAAAAATCTTGGAATCACAATTTAAGTGTAAAACTTTTTAATGCAGCAACAAATTGCTCAAAACTTAAACAGGAATTAAAATGCCAGTATATAATGTATATAGTATATAAACATAGAATTGAATTGAATAGATCGGCCCCATTGTCACCTATACCCGATCCAGCTATTTGAGTCAGTACTGGCCCGATTCGTTATCGGTGCATCCCTAAAAATTAGTGGTACCCAAACAAGAGTTAAAAGATATCACATAGCTCTATTTAAGGAGGCTCCAAGCCAAATGAAGAATATCTCAGTTTCACCTTTAAATCATTGACTAGCACAAGCAAGGAAGGTTTCCCAGCCCCCACTGGTATCTATACCCACCTACAGTATCAACAAACAGCCCTCTCAGGTGAGGGTCACTAGGACTAAACTTTCATCAAACGAGGGTCCTGACATTGGAAGCTAAGTGAATGAACCCAACATAAACAAAGCTGTCAACAGGAGCAAACATGTGGTTAAGTTACATGTGATAGCTTGGGATTTCTTACAGGGGAAAGGGGGGGGGGGGGGGGGTTAGCAGATGGCAGACAAAACAGGCCCCACTTTGAAGTCCTGCAGCCACAGGTTTAAAAGCGGATCAAGCTATTGTGTTAACCAGCAGAAGATAAACCAAGAGACATCACACGGAAATACCCAGAGTCTTGGCATCGGGAGACAGCCATAAAAAGCACACATACCATCTGATTAATGTTACCATTACCATCTGATGTTGCACTAATTTTGCACATCTGTTTATACTTTTATACTATATTTAATTCTTGTGTATATATTATATTGTATATTTGTAGATTTCAATTTTTTATTCTTATTTTATTCTAACACTTTAATTATCCTACTATTATTTTTACTGTTCTATTGCACCAACCCACCAAAGCAAATTTCCTAGTGTAAACCTCATACACCTGGCAATAAACGAGTTTCTGATTCTGATTAATGTGGGAACCTAAAACACAACTTTGTACATTTAAATAACTATTAATTCAGGATAAAAAAAATGAACCTAAAGACAGCCACCCAGTATGGTTTACCTGATATAAAATGCAAACCAAAACACTGTCACTTTGTATTGAGATAAAATGTGTGCAATGTTAGTAAACTTATCTATTGACGTTTACAAATAACCTAAAGTAAGCAGGTAGTTGCATTGGGTCTTGCTGGACGCTTGTTCTGCTGTGCTAGTTAACTAAACTGACCTGAGGTCGGAGTTTACTCGGAACAAATTCTTCTAAGTGTATTCAGATGTTGTTGGGCTAACCACTGGACCAGTTCACCACACTAACTTGAGGTAATACAACCTAAAGTTCTCAGCATTTTTAACTTAATCAAAGCAGGGAAGTTTCCGTGTTATAGTAACATTACGCACGGCTGACCGGAGACGGTCCTCGCTGCCCTGTTAGTGGAAAAAGCCATTATTATGAAAGTAGGGAGTCAGAAAACTTACCTGCAAAGAGGCTGAATAGTACACAGCAGAACCGGCCTATCGAAAGCTCCATTCCTGTTCCAGCTACTCCAACGACTTCTTCAGGGAAACTCGGTCGGAGAACTTGTGCTGAGTTCGAGTGTAAAAAGCGTCGGTCCGGCTCGAGTGAAGCATCCAAACTCACACTCCTCCTCCTCCTCCTTCTTCTTCTGCTGCTCGGCTCTCTGCAGGTGCACAGCGGAGCGAGCGCGCCGCAGGGTGTCACGTGACACAAGGGTTTCCCCAAACGAGATCCCGTGTTGCCCTCTGCCGGTATGAACCGGTATGAACCAGGAGCTTTCCCTGTGTTTTTATTAATGGAGGGAAAACAATTTGCATAACTTTCTGTGTGTCTTTCCCTACCACCCGAGGGGGTTTCTCTCCCTTTTCCCTGTCAAAAGCTGAGCAAATATAGAGTAGGCTAGTTGTAGCAATACAGATTGAGGCATCAAGGTTCTAGGTTCTTTATTTGTCATTTGTCAATTCCAGCAAAGCAGCCATTTGCAAAGAAAATCTTTGGCCTCAGGTTCCTTCAACATAAAATATGTAGCCTATATATAAAAGGGGAAATCACACAAGTAAGAGTAAAAGCAAAATGATAGTCTCAGGCATTGAATAGAATAGAATAGAATATATCTTTATTGTCATTGTACAAGTACAACGAAATTTAGATGCAATCCTTAAAAAGTGCAAGAAACATAAACAATAATGTGCCTCTAAAACTATAAAATAAATAAATAAATAAATAATAATAAAAACACACATACCACCCACCAGACATTCACATTCTGCAGGTATTGTACGACTTATATCATTATTGCACAGTGAAACATTGCAGTTAGGCTTAAATATAAGTAAATATAAAATAGTAATGTAAATGTAAATTTGTAATATATATATATATTTGGGGCTGTCAATCGATTAAAATATTTAATCACGATTAATCGCATGATCGCTCATTTTTTATCTGTTCAAAATGTACCTTAAAGGGAGATTTGTCAAGTATTTAATACTCTTATCAACATGGGAGTGGGCAAATATGCTGCTTTATGCAAATGTATGTATACATTTATTACTGGAAATCAATTAACAACACAAAACAATGACAAATATTGTCCAGAAACCCTCACAGTTACTGCATTTAGCATAAAAAATTTGCTCTAATCATAACATGGCAAACTGTAGCCCAACAGGCAACAACAGCTGTCAGTATGTCAGTGTGCTGACTTGACTATGACTTGCCCCAAAACTGCATGTGATTATCATAAAGTGGGCATGTCTGTAAAGGGGAGACTCTTGGGTACCCATAGAACCTATTTTCATTCACATATCTTGAGGTCAGAGGTCAAGGTAACCCTTTGAAAATGGCCATGCCAGTTTTTCCTCGCCAAAATCTAACGTAATTTTGGAGCATTATTTAGCCTCCTTCGCGACAAACTAGTATATATATATATATATATATATATATATATATATACTGTATGGTGTTACAGTTTTTAAAACAGTATTTACAGTAGATGGCATCTAACCCTGGCTTATTTTGTGTCCTATTTTCAAGACCATGAGGGGAGAGATTACTTTGGACTTTTAAAATTTGTGTCCATTTATATTCATACTTGTAATGATTTCGTTTGTATGTACTTTTAAATGAATCAATAGCCTATATTGGGAATCAATGGCAAACCCATATATCAAGCTGCATTTCCAAAACTGTGGACCATAGGCTACATATCCAGCTCTCATATTTATCCAGAGATGCTTGTGGTGGGTTGATATGATATATAATATAATCATTTAGATTAACCCCGGGTAATACTGTTCATTTGCTGCTCAGGACAGAGAACAGTGAAAACACATTGGGATGCTGTGGCCCAGACAAACAGGAAGTGGTGGTTAATTTGGCAGCATCGTCATTCAAATATAGCCCATCTTGACCATACAAGTGGGAGTACGAATGTTAGCTCGCCTCCCATTTTTCCAATAAAGAATATTTCACAGCACCTTCCTTGCATAGTTAATAGTAGTTTTTTTAAAGGAACTCTCTCCTCCATGAGGCATCCATTGTGACAATTGGTCCTGGAGCTGAACACTGAATCTCCCATCAATAAATGTAACTATAGCTCCGATGCCACAGACAGAAAGTATTATAATGTGTTAAAGAGTACATTAAAGGGTTCAGCTGAACATTACCACTAAATGCATATAAGTGTCTTGTTGAGCAGAACACAACATATAACAATATGGTTCCAGCCAGGCCGGTTTTATATTATTTCTCTCTTCTACACTGTCAGCCAGCAAATAAGGGCAAATGCCAAAAGACACACAACAGAAAAAAACCCCACCAATGTTAAACTTCAACCACAACACTTGGAGGATCCTTTGGTAAACATAAAAATAACAGACAGAGCATCATCATGCTTAGTAATTGTGTTTAATAAAACTCCATAAATTTAAGCCTATACATCGGACAATTCTGCACTACGAATAAATAAAACATTTTATAACAAAGGACAAAATAGGTGACACACATGAACATCTCCCATTGTAAAAATACAGTACTTCAAAACGTGTAGTATTCCAATTTCAATATCTAATTTAATACAAGTGATTTATTTCAACTATAACAAATGGTCTAAAGTGCAAAAAAGATTTTTTTGTCAAAAACAGTCAATATGTAATCTATAAAAATTCATGTTTAAAAAAAAGCGTTCAGTCATTTTAAAGTGGTCCTCAGCTTTAATGTCTAGTGTGAACAATAAGTTCCTATCTGTAACCAAGTGCATGATTTTGGGTTGAGTCCCAGTACCCAGGCCTTCCGTCGTAGCCAAGAGGCGCCCACGCATGAGGCGCCCACGCATGAGGCCTCAAAGTGTGGGGGGCTCTGCCGCGAGGCCTGAAGCCTTGGTGAGGCCGTGGAAGGATGTGACCTTTCCCTGGTACCATCTTCTTAGGATGCCACGTAGGAGCAGCTGGATTCATCGCCTTAAATAGGAAACAAATAAATAAAAGCTGCCATCAACTGCCAACACAAACAACCCAGCCCTTGACCCCGTGAAGCATTTGACTCCCAATTATTGGGGAAAAAATTAAATAAAATCGCCAAACTTTGAACATGATAAAAGAATTTCATGTGAACACAACCAGTGAGCGTCAAAGCGTCAGCTAATTTCCATTATTTTCTGCATGGGATGTTTAGTCATGGGAATTCTAAAATGTATCATGCATTACCTGGTAAACACAGCGGCCGTTGAAGACAGTGAGGGGGGAAGTGTGCGTGCTCTCCTCATCGGAGGAAGAACCTGAGTGGTAGTCTGATGTCACCCTCTCCAAAGCACGAGTCACCGTCGCAACATCTTTGTCATCCTCATCGTCGTTGGAGAAACTGGCCACTGAGAAGCAGGGATTTTGTTCTCCGAACCTAACAATAGGAATAGAGGGAAAACACATCAATAGTCTTAGAGAGGGATAAACCTGTTTAGCAGGAAATCCGTTTAACCTTCCGAGACCCACAATAGACCCGTTTTTATCGTTTTTATGGGGGTTCAGGGGGTCTTTAGGGGGAGATAGCAGGTCAACTACAGATGTCACATAGAAGTGGTGTACATCATCTAAAACCCGGGAACCTGGAGATTGATTGGAGGTGCAGCTCAGCACTGCGTGTCAATTTTGTCTAGTCATAAATCAGAAATAAACATTAATTAATTAAAATAAATTGTGAAAGCCCTGTGTATAAGGGCTTAGAACATTATGATGGAAGTATATGACGGCCATTCCCAGGCTCACTTGTGTCTCATAAGTTGTTGCAACAATTTGGAGCGTTATTTAGTTCTCTAGTTTTAAATGCTAAAACCATGAGTCATTTTTGCTGAACTACAAACTCCTTCAAATTTTGTCTCAGCTCCTTCACGGCAAATTCACTCAAAGTCTCACCTGCAACAGACCTCCCCAGGGTCCACCCACAGTGTGAGTTCACGGGGCAGACTCAGGTCACTGTACCGAACCCCGCTCTCTCGGCAGGCCCGAAGGAGCTCTGGATCCTGCCTGTGGAACCGGTTCACTCGGATGCACCTGCAGAGCACACAAAAGTGATTTCAGTTTAAACAGTCCCAACACCGTCCGTACACATCAATGGATTCATAAAAGAAAGTTGTGTTGGTTTAGTAAAAATGGCAAAGGGCCGAGAGCAGCACCTGTACGCCTGCCCTCTGCTGGGGTTTTCGGGGTACCAGTGCCCCTTCAACTTCTCCTGCAGTGCAGCAGCCAGCCCCTCAACAAACAGATCGATCTTGTGCGACTCCAACTTCTCCCCCTTTTTCACAAGCTTCTTCAGGAAGAACACCACAGCTGCAATTTCTCTCCTCATATTTCACCTATGTGTCATTACGTTCCTACAGCCTCTGTAAGGAAATAAACTTTAGTCAGATGGGCAGCAGCAATAAACTTAAGTCAGATGGGCAGCAGCAACCAAGCGACACAAAAACATGACGAGCATTTCTAGTTGATAAATGTCAAACACGACAAATTGCTTTGTGAGGCCAGAATCAGTAGTTTTCTAGTTTTAAAGACTTCCAGATGGAACATTTTCCTTTTCCCATTTGGGAATAAACTCTGATGAAAAGTAGCACTGCCATTACACTTTTTTCCCCCAGTGAAATAGTAATGACAATAGTATTAGTTGGAATTAAAGTAGGTGAGCTGGAGAGAGACATATTAGTATTAGTAGTAGGACATTACACATGTTTAATACCTCTGAAACACCCTGATACAAGGTTTAATCACGCTGAAGATTATGTTACTTGTTTGTCTATCAGCTAAAGTTACACCAGACCATTATTAATAATAATAATAATAATAATAATAATAATAATTTTATTTGTAGAGCACTTTTCAAGCACAAAGTGCTTTCCAAAGAAGTTCACATCATAGACAGCAGAATACAATGAACCATAAATAATGAAATAAAAAAAACAGTAAAAATAGGTAAATAAAGAAATAAGCATATACATATTCATACACATCAGCACACAGGCATACAAAAGACTCAGAGATTAAAAAACAAACTGTAGCCAAGTGTATAAGAAATAACCTTAAGACTCTTTTGCTATCTTGGTAACTAGCAAGTGTCCACGTGGGTGAGGCAACGACTGTTTAGCTGTTTTGGAGATTATTTTTGTTTAAAATGATCAATGGATAAAGCTAAGACACCAATACATCAATTTCGTTTTTGTTTTTGATTAGATCTGTTGATCTAATGTTAACGGTCTGGTTATTATGGATGTCCCAGAAAGGCGGGCTATGACGCACAACTTCCGGTAATCCCAGCATCACTGCTCCATAACATTAACATCTTTGACACTACTGTTTAAATCGCGCCGAAATGCATTTGAAACCAACCAGTATTCCCTTAAGAGACTATAATTCATTAGCATTAGCTTCATACCTAATGCACTAAGTTACCTCATGTTGCTAAGTAACACAGCAATGCTTTAAATATCGTGGCAAACGTTTGAAATTTTCATAAATTGTGACATATTTACAAACCCATTAATATTAAGAGACAATAGAGTGTGACACGAGGCTATGTGCATCTTCACTTACCTTTCCTCCAGCTCTCCTCCAGCGTGTGTGGGTAAAAAATGAATGGCAAGCGGAAGTTGGACACAAATCCCGCCCACCAATCATTCTCATTGGTTCCGAGCAGACCGATATAGAGCGTTTATTGGTCGAGCGTATGCTCGTCATGGAGTGAGTCATACTCATCACTGTTATGACTCACAGCGTCAGGCATGTGCTTTTTGTTTGTTGCAATGGTAGCATCCACTGATGTAATTATATCATAAAAAGTGAAAAGCAAACCCACGTTTACATTGTAACAGATCACCAGAAAAGTAGTTACAGTGTTTTATTTTTGGTGTGAGGTTTGTAAAATTATCCAATTTTAGTGTATGCCACTAGTAAGTTGTAGTAGTAAGTTTGCACTAATTTTGCACATCTGTTTATACTTTTATACTATGTTTAATTCTTGTGTACATATTATATTGTATATTTGTAGATTTCAATTTTTTATTCTTATTTTATTCTAACACTTAATTATCCTACTGTTATTTTTACTGTTTTATTGCACCAACTCACCAAAGCAAATTCCTAGTGTAAACCTCATACACCTGGCAATAAACGAGTTTCTGATTCTGATTCTGATTCTGATTCTAGTAACAAATTCATTGTTAGTTTAACAATAGGTTACCATAGGAAATCATTAAAGCTGGGTGCTCCCTTTCTCTTTCTCTGTTGCCTAAAGACTTGTTTACCTAATGATTTGCCAAAATAACATGATCAGTTAATTGTGTTAATTGAGTCTTTATAGGAGAACTGGTATATAGTGAAATAGGAGCAAGCAAGAAATATATCATGATAAATAAGTGGAAAACGAATACCAATAACTTGAATAACCAATAACTAAAAAGTGTTCATCACAGTGACACAGGTTGAAACGAGGACATTTCATATCGGGAGGAAAGCAACATTTTTGCAGAGTGGTGCACGGAAAACAACGTCAGCAACATCAAGATGCTGATCATTGATTTTAGAAGAAAAGTAGGCTAACACGCACACCCCTACATCAGTGGAGATGAAATGGAGCAAGTGGACAGTTTTAGGTTCCTGGGAATCAGCATCACAGAGAACCTGACATGGTCATCTCACATCTCCATCCTGCTGAAAAAAGCTCAGAAATGGCTGTATTTCTGAAGGAAACTTAAGAAGGCAAAATTCTCCTGCCAAGTTCTTGTTAACTTTTACAGAGGAGCAATAGAAAGCATCCTGACTGGAAACATTACAAACTGGCAGGGTTTGTGCACGGCCCAGGACAGGAAGGCTCTGCAGCTGGTCATTGAATACGGCCAGAACATCATCACCTACCGAGCATCAGTGATATCGGTGAGGTGAGGTGCCTGCGCAGAGCCCAAAGGATATTAAAAGACAATACCTACCCCAGCAACAGCCTGTTCACCCTGCTGCTGTCTGACAAGCAATACAAAAGTATCCACTACCATACCACCAGACTACAGAGCAGCTTCTTTCCTTAGGCTGTAAGATTCCTTAACTCATTCTCCGTACATCATAAAAAATAGTTTTTTAACTCGCATTTCGTTGTGCAACCCTGTGTTGTAGAATGAAAATAAACAAACCTTGTAACCTTGTAAATGGAGGGTGGGATTCAAGGATTCAGACCTCTATTATATAGATGGCTAGAATAGAAACTTGGACAACGTTAAAATGATATTGTTACACAATTCCATGAAATGTCCCTTTTTTTTAAAGCCATGGCTCGCTCAAGGCTATTCGATTGTTATTGTCACATAGCATAGGGTGCTTATTTCCTGGAAATGACACTCATTATAACAAACAGGCTCAGTTACAGTTCAACTTGTAAACGCCTTTTGTCCACAAGAGGGCACCTAACCTCCATCTACCACACAATGCAAAGTCTTGTAATTATTGTGCAGTCCATCTATAAATCCAAGAAGTCAACAACTGGGTCATAATCAGGTGAAATGGGTGGACTCAGCATTTATTCAGTGTCTACAGTCATGTTGTGCATTGCCTATGATGCCGGTAGTATCAATCATAGTATCAGTTAGAAGTTTTAAGTGTGCATCAGAATCAGAAACAATTTTGCCAAGTAGGTTTGCACAAACAAGGAATTTGTCTTGGTGATTTTGTGCAAAAGAATTAAAGGTGCTATTAATAACATTCAGCCACTAGACATTGCATAGTCCCTGCCCCGTTCCATTGCATTTACTTCACAAGTCGTTGCCAGGCACTTACCGTCACCTCAGCCGTTATAAAAATGTTATCAATAAGTCTTTTAACAGTACAAAAGTCAAGAGACATATAAAATAGAAAGAATAGAAAATACAATAGAAAATATGAAAAAATATAAGAAATGCGTCAAAATATATACATTTTTTAAAGTGGAAAGAGCTGTACAGTTTTGTGCAGGAATTTGCGAAATATTGACCTGGGGATGTCCAAATGTTCACAGTATATAAAGTATAAGTACAAAGAATATGTGCATGTGGGGAGATAGTAAAGTTGTGTGTTAATTATTAATTAATTATAATTTGTTAATTATTGCCCATGTGGAGAAGTAGCCATTCAGTGTCTGTCACATTCCTTTATAATAATGTGAATATCAATCACACTACCTTTCTTATCTCTGCAGCAGTGGCCACACAAATTCCAGAATATCACAGTATGTAGTAAAAATAATTTTATTGAAATATTTTACAAAAAAATACAAACCATCACTTAAGCACAAATCACACAGCATGTGTAAGGTCCATGAACACACAATAAATAGAATCATCACACAACACAAATGCAGCCTTGTTCAACATAAGAAAACAAATAAACAAAGAGTCAAGTCTAAGGGAAGGAGGTGTAACAGGTATGCTTACATCTCCAGCAAAAGATAATGAAACAACCAAATCCATTTTGAATGTTCTGCTGAGCAGAGGCATACTGTAGGCCCAGGCATGTTTCCACACTATACAAAAAGACACAGCATTCAGAATTAAAAACACAAATAAAAAACAAACAACTGAAGATTGAAGGACTTGCATTAAGGACCAGTAATCTGAATACACTCAAATGCTCAAGCACACTGAACACATTTATCCAAATAAAACCAAGATAAAAGTTTAAAATGGAGCTAAAACCTTTAAAACCCTAAAAGGGGTCAAATACATTTAATCTCTTACAAAGAGAGAGCAAAAGAGATGGTGACAATGCTGAGCTGTTCTAAACATCAATCTGAATATAACTTTTGTCTTTCCCAGCTTATTATATCTCGAGTAGCTCTGAGACTTCTTCTGAGGAAAACTCAGATAACCAATATTATTTTTTTATTATATTTCCTATTTAATAAGGCTACTGATTCATTTGTCTCTTTCTTGCATAGGGTTCCTGAATAAGAAATTAACCAAAACTGCAGGCTTAACACACCGACTGTTAATACCATCCCCTACGTCCTTATTTGTCTCGTTAAAAATCAGGGACCTCCACGTATTGCTGTGCCATCAACTTAGTTCTCACACATCAATACAGGAGAGAGGGCAACAAAAGTTAACACTGCACATGAAAGATAAATGAAAAAGATAAATAAAACAAATTATACGCCATGTGTACTTGAGAATAAATCATTTACACATCAACACCTTTAGAGCAGTGATTCTCAAGGAGGGGTCCGGGGACCCCCAGGGGTCCGTGGCACTCTGTCAGGGGGTCCGCGAAATAATTTGCAATAAATTATAAAATTGTGCTGTATCATTGAAGAGTACAGATCTACAGATGGGGACCAACCGTACTCGGGCACGGTACGAATCAATCGTACCCAATATGAAAATGCCTTAAGAGTAAAAATGGTAGGAAGCATTATGCTTAATCAGTGTTACGATTATGAGGGGGTCCTTGGAAAATGTTCTCCCCTTTAAGGGGTCCCTGGGCCCATAAAGTTTGAGAACCCCTGCTTTAGAGAAGAAAAAAAATGTATGGTTCATTAAACACACTGAACCAAAACTAAAAGTGAATCAGTAAGCCACATATATTTTTAAATCAGTTTGGTATTACATCTTCCTCTGCTAATGGAATCAAATGCTTGCAGTTCACATGTGAAACAGAACAAATACAGACTTTGGTTTGGCAGCTGGATTTCTTTTTCAATAGTAAAACATTTCTTCTTCCGATAGCCCTCATTCAGTGTATAGCCATGCATACGACTTGTGCTTGACAGCTATACAACAGACAGCTCTGCACTAAATATCGAGTAAATCTCACCAGCAATAATCGGTACTATAAACCTATAAGTTGAATTAAAAATAAAATACCTATCACTTTAAGCCGTGGGTATTAACTGATATTTCTGCTTGCCAACCAGCTGTTACAAAGTATTCGTTAATGAACACTCCCAAAATAGTCATCACCCTCAAACAGAAACCTGCACAGCTAGTATAGCCTTGTTAACGTTCACACTCGGGATTTGCGTTTGCTGCAGAGATGCTTTAGGTACTTTTGGGCATTGTCTTGCACTTGCCCATGCCCTTTTCCAGATTAGACTTGATCTTACTTCAATATGTTACTTTTTTACAGTTAAATCTATCTGCTCACAATAGTTTTCATAAACTATCAAGTCAAATCAGGGCAGCTTGAAAGCAAGTGGGAAACTTGTGTTTCAAGCCATTACGTTGCCAGTGTGCAGCTGAAAGGAAAAGCTAAAACCTCGTTCATGCTTGACATTAGAACAGTAATCAAACACTACTGCTGGCAGTGTCCGGTGGTATGAATATGACAGACATCATCCAGCTAATCTGCATCAAGTATTCTACAACAAGTTATGTTATAAAATACTGTAACTCACCACGAGTATTAAGCAGTGTTAAAACCCATATTTGAATATCCAAACAATGAAAACTGAAATGTTTGACAGCAAACTAAACAAAAAACAATAAAACCAATAGCAATCATTTCTTTAAAATGATGTAGACAAACTGTTTTCAGTCTGTTAAAGGTAAATCTTAAAAGATGTTGTTTAAGGATCATCATGTCCTCATCGTGTATCAGGGACAGGAAACTCTTGATCCCCGTTCCACCTGGTATTAACATGCATCCTGGCTACATGAGATGGGTTGAATTCAGGTCACATGCCAGACCAGCAATTTGTTTTAAACTGCAAACCACCATTAATCCTTGCATCACCGCAACCACGGGAACGGAAGCCATGTCAACACAGCCCTTAATGCTGCTTTAAAGCAGCTCTAACAACTCAACGTCACCATAGTGTCGTAAAAGTCGCTCAATATACATAAAGGCCTGTTTCAGCCTCGCTGTGTCAGCTTCCTCCCAGCAGCGGAGACAGAAGCCCCCGCCTCGCACCTCACTCCACAGGGCCGGTGCTGCTGCTGGCCTTGACCCCGGCCCTGCTAATGTGCAGCCAGGGCAGCTTGGCACAGTTCTTAAAGAGCTGCTCGATGGCGATGTGACGCACATGCAGCTCTGACGCCAACGTGTCTTTTTCCTGCACGGCCGCAGTCAGCTCTTCGAAGACCTCTGTGGAGAGAGAGAGGGGGGAAAAACAATGGGAGTCAGTGACTTCTACACAGACAAACAAGTGAGATAAAGAAAACCAATAATACTGATTACTTAAGGAGCAGAGAGCAAAGACAACGTGACAGAAAATGCATCTGCTTAAGATACCCCCACACAAAAAGAAAAAACATCTAACTAACAACTTGAGTCAAGGATGTCGGTGTTGACTTCCAGACGAGGGAACCAGAAGTGCTAAAATGCTAACTCATGTACGTGTTTTAAGACTCATTCCTGTAGCACTCTATTGAAGATCATACTGTAGATCATAAAAATCTTGCTGCTAAATAATATAGGAGCAATAACCTCCCCATCTGTTCTGTATAAAGAAATGAATATATGTTGAACTGACTGTAGGCCAGACACCCACTAGACTTCACTCCACCAGAGGACATCTCACATTCGCTGCTCATGTCGTTTCCCTATTGACACTGCCCAGAGAGACTATTTGGCTCATTTAATCACTCAACAGAAGACTGAAGATGAAAATATCAAGAATGTTTGATGATGATTGGGGTGTGCCAAAAATGAGTGTTATGTTATTATGACCCTGCTACATCAGCCTTGGTGGATACTTGACCATACTGAGGTAAAAATGGAACTTGCTTGAGAAGAGATGCGTGTTGCTTAGCTGTTATTGTGTGTAGCAAACAATAGGTCTAACTGATGAAGAATGGAGTGAACAGACAGGCAGGGAATGCATGAGCGAGCACTACACAGTGCCCAATTCAACACAGCTGGTCACATGGAGGGAGATGATGTGTTGATTAGAGAAGCCTCCCAGTCTATGAGCCCCTTATTTATCGAGTCTGCAAGCTGTAAGTTATATACAGCTTTTTTTTTTACCCCTGAGGGCACCAATAATCTAATATTGGGATTTTTTACAGATGGAAAACGACAAAAAAAATGTTGATGATTCAAATGGTAGAACTTTATGCCAAAGCTTGTGTTCAATCTGCTGTATTTCACAACTTAACACAGTATGCCAGAAAAAAACCCACATACTTTGAATCTGCATCAGTAGCTGGGTGTTCATCTGATGGAGTTCGTCCACACTCATTTTAGTCACTAAAAGAAAAAAACCAAACAGTTTTGATTAGAGAGTGTGAGAGGCACAGAATGTTAAATGAGTGACGACCTTCTCGTCATCCCTCATTTTAAATGTCAATACACATAGGCTTTTGTTTTACTTTTGTACGGCACTTTGTAGACGGATTTTTTAATGGCGTCCGGTAGTCGAATACAGGAGGATAAATATTTGAAAGTAATACAGAATGCCTGAGAGCCTTACGGCATTATATGTTCATATTTTGAATTCACCTGGCGCCTGAACTTTGTGTTTTCCTTCGCATAAATAAAAACATTTCCTCAGTAAATTGATGCAGAAAAATTCACCAGAATGCAGGAAATGAAGGGTGTGACGCTCAAAATTAGTTTCCTGCCCAATTGCAAGATATTCAGATAAAAAAGTGTTGATGAGCTAATGTAGAGATACAGTATGCACACAAATAAATGCAAACATTTTTACCTGTGAAATGCCCATCACTTTTCATTTAAAAGCACAGAATTTTAATTAGAGACCTATACTGTAGAAGGCTCCTCTCACATCGCTGCAGGCGGTAGTCATAAGCAGCTTTAGAAGTGACAAGACACGAGAAAGCCGAGGACATACTGAATCTCGAGGTTATAGGAAAATTAACCTTTCTCTGCAGAGATCACAGCAAAGAGGAAGATGAAGGACAGAAGTAAGAATGTATTTTCTGTTACCGTTTTGTTTGCTGCCTTTGAATTAATAAGCGCTCAGAGGTTTTAGAAATGGCACTGAATGTTGAAGCTAAGACAGAGAGAAGAGAGGCAGAGAGAGCCATCCATTCCTGTTGACAAATTGGCAACACTATTCTTCCTTCAAAAGAAGAAAACAAACCTTCCACTTCTGCTTCAATTAGACACTGATAGAACTAAAGTTAGTAAAGTTAAAACTTAAATGTGCTCACATTCATCTGTGCCGTGGCCCTGGTGTCTGTGCTGTGACTGTCCTCCTCCTGACAACAGGTTCCGGCTGTGCAGCCCTTTCCTGCCGTCAGTGGACCAAACATCAGATTGTGTCTCCTGCAGCAGCCCCAGCTTCTCCACTGTGTGGCGCTCCAACATCCCCATGGTGTAATCGGGCAGCCCCGTTGCTTTGCCCATGTCCCAGCAGGGCGTGTAGCGGGGCACCTGGGCATCCGACTGGGGCAGCAGCTTGCGGTCGCCCTGCTGGCTGTAACAAAGAAGCTTGGCCCCTCGCCTGCTGGGGCCGTTGGAGGAGACGGAGTCTTTGTTCTGGGCATACTGGATGATGCGGTTCAGTTTCTGGCTGAAGGCCAGCTTCATGCCCTCGTAGGCACTTCGGGAGACCTTGGAACGTGACAGCCTCTGGTTGGCGATGAGGTGGCATTTCTCAAAGCAGTCTCTGTGGCCGCGCAGGGACTTTGTGTGCAACAAGGTAGCAGAGGAGACACCTGCATTCACACAGACACAAAGCAATAAGTCAATAGGTACAATACAACAAAAGGCCACAGCCACAAAAAAAAAACCGTCAGTGTTGTGAGTGCAAAAATACAGTGAACTCCAAGATGCAGGGCTCCTAACCCATAAAAAAAGCATATTAAATAGTTGACAAGAACTAAAGCAGTGAACAGTTAGTGAGAAATACAGTACTGAGTAGACCTATTGAACTCTCCACAGCAAATAAAAGCAAACCAGTATGAAAGCAAGCTAAAACTAGCAGATTGACCTGTCGCGATCTCTCTGTGAAAGCTGCTTAGTGTGCAGTGGATTAGCCAGGAGAGCGTTGAGATAGCAGGGATAATAGATTAACTCAGTCTCAATGCAAACACATAAAGCATATTTGGAAAATTTGTACTGGGCAACAGTTGGGAGGAAGGTGCACAGAGTGGTGTCTGTCCACATGAAGCAGCATTTCATTTCCATTTATCAGTTTTTCAATATACCTGTACTTGTCAAACAACCAGAAAGATGCAAATACAAAGTCTCCACTTTGTCTTATTGTTTATACTGTGTGAAGAAATACACAATTCCAATGTATCCATAAATGTGTGTATATCAGCTAGGGATGTCAAAGTTAACGCGATAATAACGCCATGTCATACCAGCTTGTCGCGAAGGAGGCTAAATAACACTCAATTTTGGCAAGGAAAAACTGGCACGGCCATTTTCAAAGGGGTCCCTTGACCTCTGACCTCAAGATATGTGAATGAAAATGGGTTCTATGGGTACCCACGAGTCTCCCCTTTACAGTCATGCCCACTTTATGATAATCACATGCAGTTTGGGGCAAGTTATAGTCAAGTCAGCACACTGACACACTGACAGCTGTTGTTGCCTGTTGGGCTGCAGTTTGCCATGTTATGATTTGAGCATATTTTTTATGCTAAATGCAGTACATGAGAGGATTTCTGGACAATATTTGTCATTGTTTTGTGTTGTTAATTGATTTCCAATAATAAATATATACATACATTTGCATAAAGCAGCATATTTGTCCACTCCCATGTTGATAAGAATATTAAATACTTAACAAATCTCCCTTTAAGGTACATTTTGAACAGATAAATGTCTGATTAATTTGCGATTAATCACGATTAACTACGGACAATCACACAATTAAATATTTTAATCGATTGACAGCCCTACTATCAACACAAGATGAATTTGGGTCCCAGAAACAAAACAATCTAGCCTTTCTCATCTAATAGGAAGCGGACGTGGGCTGATATTCTATAATTAAGACTACATTCCTTGGAAGCACCTCTATAGGGAAAAGGTAATGCTTCCTGGATCCAGTCAAAACAGGTCACACTGGAACCTCTTTAGCACACACAAAGGAAATTAACACAAAGCAAGTGGACCAAAATTAAAATAACCTCTGAGTAAAATGGGCCAGAGCTTGATAAACAAAGGGAAGCTGAAGGTGAAAGAGAATGAGAGGGGGAGCAGTGTGTGTGTGTGTGTGTGTGTGTGTGTGTGTGTGTGTGTGTGTGTGTGTGTGTGTGTGTGTGTGTGTGTGTGTGTGTGTGTGTGTGTGTGTGTGTGTGTGTGTGTGTGTGTGTGTGCAAGAGATAGCAGACGAGGCTAAAGTGAGAGTGCGCTCCACAAGTGTTTGTGTGATGGCCTTCTTGTCACAGCCTGCATTTCTCAGCAGACAGACGTAGGTGTTGGAGGAAGATTAGCCGCTGTTGTCCATATAGATGTAAGAGCTCACTTTGGTAGGTTTACCTCGCATGCCTCTCTCAGAGCTTTACCAGCAGACAGATGAGCACAGGAAACCACAGGACATTACTAACACCCCATGACTACATTACAACAGATAGATACATACACAGAGCCCTCGTGCGGTCTGCAGGGTATTTTTTAAGTTTCACAAACACACATATCTAGGGTTTCGGTTTCCTTTATCACAAAGTTGAGACGGACAGATCCAGTAGGGTCAGTAACTGACAACCTGTGGCTGACAGGTCCTACACAATACAGGAAATACTAAAATAATAAATTAGTTTCTTTGTTGTAGGGCTAGGACAATTAATCCAAATTTTATCAAAATCCCAATATGGCCCACTGCAATTTTGAAATCGCAGTATTTGTTAAAATCGCAGTATTTGTTAAAGGTGAAATGTGTGTAAAAATTCAATTTTAAATTAAATATTGTGGTGTAGCAGAGATGTCCTGTCCTACACATCCTATTCTACAGACTTAAGAAAAAATTTTGTTTGGTACAGATCCCCACAAAAATCACACTATAATCATAATATGTTTTTCAATGAAAATGAGAATAATGAGGTAAAAATTATCATTCCCAATATCGCAAATCATATCGCAACTGTAGTATCAGTCCAAATAATAACAATCAGATATTTTTTCAAAATCGCGCAGCCCTACTTTGTTGCAGTCTCAAAGATTCCCTGATGATATAGTAGGGCTGGGCAATATATCGATATTGTGGTGATATGAGTACATTAGACTATTAGTAGCAGACTATGACTAGATATCGCCTTAGATTTTGGATATCCTAATATGGCATAACTGTTGTCTTTTCCTGGTTTTAAAGGCTGCATTACAATGAAGTGATGTAATTTTCTGAACTTACCAGACTGTTCTAGCTGTTCTATTATTTGTCTTTTACACTTTTATATCCACAGTGCTGATGACTATTTACCAAAAATCTCATTGTGTAAATATTTCGTGAAAGCACCAATGGTAAACCCTACAATATCGTCGCAATATTGATATCGAGGTATTAGGTAAAAAATATTGTGATATTTGATTTTCTCCATATCACCCAGCCATATGATATAGATGTAGTTTGAGTAGTAATTTACTGATGTGTACCAACTGAAAAACTTATTTCCACTTCACATAATGGCAAGACTGGCAATAGGAAAGGAAACTTGTCTATTAGTTGGTAAGAAAACAGAACAGAACTGAACTGCAATTCACATCAACAGGTTTTTAAGGGAACAGCTGAGGCTACAAGCAGTACTTCCTATAAGCATCACCTTAGCAGACTTGTTAAAGTTGTGTGAAGACCAAACATAATAAATGCTGACTGAAGTGTTACTCTTTCAAGTGTATGACAATCTTTAAAACACAGTGTTGACAGAAAGTTAATCTGTCTAAAATCTGTTTTAAGCACCAATTTGTTGTAAAGGACAATTGTCTTGTAATATTTCTGTCCTGTGTCATTTCCTTTAAAGCTTGCTGTATGCCTGCAGGATCAAAACAAATAGTCCATACCTAATGTGGGACAGTCTGCATATCTTATGCCTCTTTCACACCACTGACCAGGGTCAGACCAGGGTTATCTGACCCATGTTCTACCGTTCTTTTGTCAATTCAAACCAAGCCAGTCAACACGGGTTAAACCCTGGTCATGATAATACAGATACGACCTGGGTCACAACCCGGGAGCAATGCTTACCAATTAGCTCAGGTGCTAGAAATGAGCGGGGGGGTTTACACGTCTGGAGGACATCCTCAATGTGTGAAAAAATGTAAAATGTCACAGAAT
Source organism: Sebastolobus alascanus (assembly GCA_916701645.2). Lineage (NCBI taxonomy): Eukaryota > Metazoa > Chordata > Actinopteri > Perciformes > Sebastidae > Sebastolobus > Sebastolobus alascanus. The sequence goes on from CAKAOJ020000069.1 coordinate 1,871,104, forward strand.
GATGCAGGTTTTGTGTAAATATAAAACACACAGCATTTTTACCTTTAAATATCATGAAGTTGCTAATTGCTCGATAATGTAATGAACTGGGATTGAGCTTGGTACTTTATAAAAGATGGAACAGGCAACAGATGTATCTTTTTGCAGGTATATTTGTAAAAATTTAAAAAGTTAAAACAGTAAGTATAACAGATGAGCTCACAGCTGGCTGTAACGTGAGGTGGTTGGCACGGTGTGTTTCTGTGTTTCTGTACTGTGGGCGGATGCCTCTCTCATTCAGCAGCCTTGTTATATTCACATGCACTACGTTGTCCCTCACCATCCTGTCATCTACCGCTTAATATCTTCCTCACCGCGGACGGCCAGGAGCTCCCGCACCTCTTGCCTCATATCTATGTTGTTCTCGTCTGTCGTTCACCTCCAATGTATCTGAAAACATTCCTGCTGCCGTCGCACCGTTTCTTTGAGCTACGGTGACCTGTGAAAATGTGCCTCCATTTGCAACCAAATGTCCCGCCCCGGTTGTTAGCGATCCTGGTTCACATTGAAATCGACCCTGGTCTGGTCCACCTCTAGACCTGGGTCGCGAAGCAGAGTCATTCAACGCTGGTTAACCCTTTCAAACACACAATCACCTCTGGTTCAACCCTGGTTAAGCCCTCAGTGTGAAAGGGGTACTATATGCCTCAGTACATAGGAAGGTTTTAGACCATTACACAACTCTGAGCGCAGAGGTCTATTTTTAGCTTCGGCATATCTGTGTTCTGACCTGAGTACCTAGAAAGACAGATCTTTACAAAAGGTGAGTCCTGTGAGGGAACTGCAGTATACGGTATAAGGTATGTGAGTCATGTGTAAGAATGTTGCCTGCTGAATGTTCAATGAATCTACAGATGCTTTACTAATAGCTGCAGGAGCTTTCTGTCTATCAAACAGCCATGTAATAATCCGATCAGTCTCAGTGTTTGGTCCACAACAAAAACACACTGACTACCACTTGCCTAGCAGAAAAATCATTGGCCCACAACCAGGCCAGTGCACCACCAGCCAAAGACCTCACTCCAGCTAAGCAGCTTAGCACTACTGTCTTTCATGGCTGCACACATAAGCACAGGCACACACAGACTATTCACTGGAGGTGAATCAACATTGTTCAGCTGTGACAGCCAGAGACATTAAGCACAACAACAGTGACGATAGGCTTGTTCTTTTCCTTCTCTTTTGTGAGGAATGAGTCAAGGTTGGTCTGTCATTCAGTGAAAGAACTAACGAAGACAAAGCACAGACAAGGTGCTGATGTAGAATATAAACACCTGGTGTTATTCATAGTTTTCAGTAGTTAATAAGTTGTTCCAGAAAGCAAATATAAATAATTATAGTATTGATCACACCAGAAATCAAGTGGTCCAGGTTATTTAAAGCAAGAAATAATACTTTTGATTATGGCTGTCAAAGTTAATGCAATAATAACGTGTTAACGCAAATTCCTTTTAATGAAACAATTTTTTTTAACGCATTAACACAACTTTTTTTTTTTTAGGTTGTAGCGTGAAGATGCTTGCATCATATGAGACTAGAAAACCTAAGGAATTCAGTGGTACCAACCATGTCATACTAGCTACTTGTGGAGAAGGAGGCTAAATAACGCTCCAAACTTATGCTAAATTTGGCGAGGAAAAACTGGCATAGCCATTTTCAAAGGAGTCCCTTGACCTCTGACCTCAACATATGTGAATGAAAATGGGTTCTGTGGGTACCCACGAGTCTCCAGAGTTTGCCATGTTATGATTTGAGCATATTTTTTAATGCTAAATGCAGTACCTGTGAGGGTTTCTGGACAATATTTGTAATTGTTTGGTGTTGTCAATTGACTTACAATAATAAATATATACATACATTTGCACAGAGCAAGCATATTTGCCCACCCGGTTGATGAGAGTATTCAATACTTACAAATCTCCCTTTAAGGTACATTTTGAACAGATAAAAAATGTGTGATTAATTTGCGATTAATAATGATTAACTATGGGCAATAGTGCAATCAATCGCGATTAAATATTTTAATCGATTGACAGCCCTACTTTTGATGTGAAGTGAAAACAATGTTAAAATTATGCTTACAAAGCTAAGAGATTTAACAGGGATTTTCTTTGACTACATTTTGTATACAAATTAAGTGAATGGTTATATTTAACTATATATAACTGAAATCAAAAATCCACAAGCTTTAAGTCATACGGAGTTGGTACGGAAAAGTTGAGAAACTGATGGAGCAGATACAGGAAGAATGATGCCTGTTACGTTGGATAATTCTCAATAGTAAAGTAAGTAACCAAGGGAACGCTCCCAACATGACAGCATAATAATCCTCAGGCTGTAGTGAGATGACATCCCTGTGTTTGTTCTAGTCCTGCTCTCTATTTTGTGGCTGCAGTTTGGCCAAAATTTAACTCAGACTTCCACTCTGCAGAGTTTGGTCTTGTGGTTGACGTCATGGAAAGAGATCTCTGCTTCAAGTTCCAATGCACGTAATTGTGTTTGTGGCTGTTGTGCATGTTTGCAGAGCATAATACAGACACTGTTCTGTTTCACGAGTGACACATTTCATCCTGCCTGGAGCAACCTTCTGCAGACTTCTGGTTTTGTTCTGATCAGTACTGTATGTGCTAAGCAAGGACACTCGAGCCTTGACACACTTAAGAGGAGACGGACGGTTTGGAGCTGGTATGGGGACACGTGGGACAGAGGTCATCGAAGGTAAGGTGTCAAACACAGCTGCATGGCACACTGTAGAAGAATGTGTTGTCAGCTGCACGGGCCAACTTAGACACCAACATAGAGCTCACATGACCAACACTGCACTCAATCGACCCGTTAACCACCACAGACCTTCCACAACAGTATCTGCAGGCTAGCTGCCATTACACAGCTTGCAACAGACCACACTTATCAAGCTGAAACACAATTATAGCTACTCCACCAGCTTCAGCCTGGAAGACACGTCCTGAACATTACTGAAACCTACAAATACTAGACACCGCGCACACATATCAACTTATTTCTGCCAACATGGTGATTTCAGAAGCTCATATTGGCAGACAGCAGCACAGAGTTCAATGAATGACAGACTGGTATTACTACTAAACACAAAGTTGCATTTGACAGTAACCAAAACAGGAAAGGGGCATCCATCAATCTACAATTTGCCTTGCTCATATATGACTTGCACAATTTGCACAGAAAATGTAAAGAAACAGATGACAAAAAAATTTGGGTGAAGGTAATTTTGGGTGGAGGAAGAGAAACAGGTGACACAAACTATAACCTCGTGAGACCAAGTTTTGTAATTATTACTCAAACTCACACCAGCCACATTGATGATCCCAGTTCCAGTAAAATAAAATATCAAACATGTTTAAAATAATTTCAATTGGAATGAGCAACTGGATCGAGAATCCTTAAATACCGCACACACAAAGACAAATGATTTGATGTAAGAATCCTATAGTTACAGAGCTCTCTATTTTTATGCTCCCATTTCTCAGTGTCTCATTTGATTTACCAAATTAGTAGAAAATGAGATTCTCATATTAGTAAAAAATGAGAACAAACGTTAAGCATTATATAATGACAGACTTAGCATGGCATAACAACATCAGATTGAATGTAATTATAATATATCAGGCTAATCCTGTCATAACATAATTAATGTTTTGCAATGGCAATCATCTTTGCTGGAATGTAAGTAAAACATCCCAGCCACTCTGAATAACTGTTGGGAACAAAAATGATTTAGAAAGTCTTGCGACATATTGCGATACTGTAAGCAAGGCAATATATTGCAATCTTTTTCAAATCTAATTTTAGGTAAATTGTCATATTATGAAGACACACCACCATATGCATAAAATTTGAGTAAAAAAAGCTGCTATGTGAAATAGCTACTATGGGGACTAACATCATCACACATGAATACAACATTGGAGTCATTGGATCCACAAGAGTCTCAGCTTTACAGTCATACCCAATGTATGCAATTCTAAGACTGTTTAGGGACCCCAGTATGCAGAAATATTCAAATACACCATTTTAGAACAGGTGAAAATAACACATTTGTACTGCATGCAAAAATCTTTATGGTTTTTGCCCAAAACTGCATGTGATTATCATAAAGTGGGCATGTCTGTAAAGGAGACTCGTGGGTACCCATAGAACCCATTTTCATTCACATATCTTGAGGTCAGAGGTCAAGGGACCCCTTTAAAAATGGCCATGCCAGTTTTTTCTCACCAAAGTTTAGCATAAATTTGGAGCGGTATTTAGCCTCCTTCGCGACATGCAAGTATGACATGGTTGGTACCAATGGTTTCCTTATGTTTTCTAGTTTTACATGATATCAGTACCTTCTCTAGCTTTAAAACTGAGAAAGACAGAATAGCGGCTGGGTCCACTGTCGGGCCGTCGGATTTTTAAGAGGTTAATTCAAAATCTACACACCGTTTGAGAATCGATACAGTATCGCAAAACATAATATCGCGATACTCATGTTTATCATTATTTTCTTACACCCCAAGACAAATGTATGTGTTTTAGTACTCTTAATCTGGAAAAAAATTATACTCTGTACAGCACATTATGAAATTGTGTTATAGGAAGGTCCTACTGGCAGCTACCTACAGATGCTGTGTATAACTGTGTACAGTACAGTCAGTGACAATTATTCCATTCTGGGTAGAGCGGTATAAACTTTTTTTAAGAGTCAGTTAAGACATTGTTGTGAGCAAACTATCACAAGTTATAAAACCTGTCATGATAGCAAACAACGCAGGACACCTTGTATAAGAGTTACAGGTTGTTAAAATGATACAAAGGCTGCATTAATATGGGAAATGGCAAAAAAGAAAAGCCGACAAATACCCAGTATCATCAGAAGTCACAATTTACTGCAAACTGCATCTCTCCACTGCTTGTTTCTACCAACAAGCCAGCTCAATGAAACGGATTTCAGTCAGTCACTAATTAAACCGCAGGGTAGAGAGATACCATGAAACCTTTGGTAAATTGATAGTGTAACACAGATACATGGCTGCCTTTGTTGTGGCTGCTCACATCCTCATTGTACGCCACTCCAAGGTGGCAGAAGACAATTGTCTTTATAGAAGTAGTTGCTCACATTGGTATCACATTCAGTTAGTTTAGAGATTCACAACCTGTGGTGAGAGAGGCAATTATTTCACAGTTGCAGGGCTAATGAAGAGAGTAAACTTTGAAAAAGGGGCTATTTATCCAAACCAATGATAGACTTGCATGGAAAGCAGCCAATTAAGCATTATAGTACTAAATTAGAGGGCTCAGAAAGCGGGACCATGCTGTAGGTTTAGCAAATCTCTGGACCCCAACTGTGTTCAAACGCACAACTACCACAGGCAGCAACATAATTAGGCCTCCCTACATCCCAGGGTGAAGAGTTCACCCACAAAGAATGAGCTGTTTATAGGAGCTACAATAGCCCCTGTAGAGCGAGCAGCAACCAGAATCAGCACCAACTGCATCATTCCAGCCTCTCCCTGTTGGAATGTTCTGTTTTTCTCACTCTAAAGCCCAGCTGGAAATGCTACAGTACCAGGCCTCAGCAAAAATTCTGTCTGCATTATGTAAGCAAGGGTGCTGGGCTTCAGCTGAACCTGGCACCTCAGCAGACATCTTGTCTGACAAGCAGCCAGAGAAGACCAAAAGACTGTGTGTGTGTGTTAGAGAGAGGCTGGAGGTTGCAATACTCACTAGTGTCAGATCTCTCAGGTGTTAACATAGCACAGCTTGTCACATCCAATAAGGACAGTTCAAAAAGCCCAGCACTGAGTAATCAGATCCAAACAGTAAAGTCTGATGAATATCATACTGTTATTGATACCAAATTTGGCCATTTTGGCTGGTTTGAATACTTAGAAGTGAGAGAGCTAAACCCCAAGTGTGCCAGCTAATGTTTAGTTTTGTTAACATACATGCTTTAATGGTGTTTTGACTGTAAATATAAAATAGCCTAATTTAATATGGGGGGTCAATTATTCCTTCAATATGACTTTTGCACATCAGATATAGTATGTGTGATTGCAAACTAACTACCTACTACCATTTGAATGATGTATTTGACAATCAATGAACAAGACTCGGTCAAAACAGAGTACATATCTACAAAATTCTACATCTGAAAACATTTTAAGCGAGAAAGAGGTTATGCCACTGCTGAATTTCGTTTCATTTTAGAACTAGATCGCCTAGTTTCAAAGCTTGGTCCAAGTGTCGTGAGCCGGATGTGTCGCGCTGGACGAATTCATTTGCATAAAGTTGAGATTTTTCAATGGATGTGCAGCTTTCTTGGCCACCTTACAGAGCCATTATCTTATAATCTTTAGTATCACAGGCATTACAGAGGTTGGGGTTTGAGCAGTCATAAAGAAGCCACGACTCTGAAAATACCTCCAAAATACACAAATACCTTTAGCTTGAAACAGCAACATCACTTCCACAGCAGATTACCAACGACTGGAGACTGGCTGAACTGGCTCCTGGTGTGGCAACTAACCGTAGTAGCCCTCTGTGCAGTGTTGACGCTCAAGGCTGTGTAACGATGTGTAGTACAAAGCTCAGATGGTGCAGTAAGCAAAAAGAAAAGAACGGTCTGAAAGCAAGAAATACCCGGTTAGGCAGAGGTTGAGCAATATATAAATAGACACAGTTTCTATTCGGTATTTTTTGATAGAACCAGCACACACGAGCCAAAGCAGTTTCCTCAGGAAACAACCACTTGGAGCGACAACAAAGGCTACACTTCCCGAGCATTCATCCTGCGTCGAACTGTGCTCAACGCTTATGCCACAAACAGTCTTCACATATAACTCTGCACCTGGTGGAACTGTGGGCTGAAGCCTTGCTGATAAACAACTCTGCACCCTGTCAACATAAGCGCCTCGCTCCAAACTCATGCATATATAATCTACTGGAATCTGAAGATGACAAACTGTTTTATTATTAGTAGATCTTGTTGGTGTTTGTCGATGTTACATACTGCCTTACTTCAACTATGAATACTGTGGGTGTGTCGGTAGCTGACGTTTAAACAGACAAGTCTGAACACCTCCATGTCATGCAAGCCGTTATGGGTGGAATTTAAGTCATCATGGGCCTAATCTACGCTGTGACAAAGGTACACTGTTGCATTGGCCAGTTGTTGGTAAGCATCTGAGCACAAACAACAATGTGTTCAAAATTATTTAAAAAATAACATTTTAGACTTTAAAAGGAACGCTCCACTGATTTTACAGTTTCCCCTTTACAGACATGCCTTTATGTTAATTCCCTGTAGTTTTGGGAAAAAAAACAATGTTTTTGCATGCAGTACAAATGTTATTATCACCTATTCTAAAATGGTGTATTTGAATATTTCTGCATACTGGGGTCCCTAAACAGTCTTAGAATTACATAAATTGAGTATCACTGTAAAGCTGAGACTCCTGTGGATCCAATGAGTCCAATTGTATTCATGTGTAACAATGTTAGTCCCCATAGTAGCCATTTCACTTTCACTCAAATTTTATACATATGGTAGTGTGTCCCGATAATATGACAGTTTTCCTAAAATTAGATTTGAAAAAAAAATTAAATATATCACCTTGCTTACAGTATCACAATATATCGCAATATATTGAATTGCTACCCCTGTATCATGATACGTATCATATCGCCAGATTTTTGCCAATACACTGCCCTAATCCCCATACTAGAGATTAAAAAACAGGATATTTCGGCTACTGCTTCGCCTTGTGAGTCCCTCAGTCTAATGGAAGTGCAATACGAAATCAAATGTCACACATGAACATTCAGAATCTGTGTGATTTTAATAAAAACAACTACAATGCATCAACAATATGCTGGGTGGGTGGGTTTTCCTCATAATGAATGAAAACAAATACCTGGTTCACTTAAAAAAATCCAGTTCATTGCATGTCCCGCATGAACCCTTTGCTTCTCTTTACAAGCAACCTTACATTAATTACACAGACCTTTTTTGACAATCACTTGATGGCTCATCTTCACAGCACCACAAAGCGGTAATACATTTACACCTGGAACAAATGTTTCTTGTCAGCCAGTATGAGTAATATATGTATATTCAGCAAGCTATAATTCTGACTGGCGTTGGTCCTCTAGAAGACACTGTCTTTTGTACACCGATCAATGAAGAAATAGGGCATTGTAGATATTCATTAGGGAGAAGACATTTTCCAAAACAATAGTAATAAATTTACTTGAAAATTTTGTTTAAATTCAGTTCATGTGGAGAGTACAGAGGACCTTTATGTATGATACTAACGTGATTTGTACATCGCAATATACTCTTGGTGTATTCTTTAAAGAAAACAAGAAGCAATTCTGCTTCTATTGCTTCTACTAAATATTCAAAACCAGTATATAGCAAGATGGCGATGAATATTCAGCAGCAGTAATTCACCCTTGAGATTGCATGATATGGTTTAGAAGAGAAAGGCACTGGGAGGGTGTGTTTCTGTGTGTAACGAGAGATGAGGACCATTCTTTCCCCATCATATTTTTTGTACACTTGTTCTCTTCTCCCTTAACGAAAGGATGGCACAGCATGAAAGAGTACTGTGGCTATTAAGTCTACATGAGCAGTCGGCCTGCACACGGCTTGGCCTTAGTTTCCAATCAGCCGTGCCTAAAGTAGCCTCATGCAGCTTGGCAAGCTCCCCTCCCACCAATGAAACGCTCAGCTGCATCAGAAACACGTGCCTGTCTGCAAACCCCCCTCTTTTCCCCCAGACCCAATAGTTACATAACAGCCACTTCATTGCCACACACAGGCTACATCAAAACCTGTACCCCCATAAGCTGACGCAGTTTGAGATGTCTTGTCTGACACAACCAGTACCTAGGTTGCCTCACTCTTGTCTCAACAATGAAAAGCTTAGGGGACACACTTACGTAAATGCCCCACCAGCTGACTTTTTCCGACTTGAACAGAGTATCCCGGCTGAAACATTAAATGGAGCAAACAAGGACGCCCCAACTGAGCCAGACAAGTAACCCCTGCCTTGTGGAATGTCGAAAGATAAATAACCATAATCGTCAAATCTCTTTTAAGACATTCAGTGACCCACACGTCCCAATAGGATGGTAGTGAACTACAAAGGAAAACTATAAAAGGTGACCCTGAAAACTGAATTTAGGTTACAAACAAGCAACAGTATGCACAGAATCCAGCTGCTAACGCCTATCATACACTAGAAGACTTTGAAAAGACTTTTAAAAGACTGAAGTCTGACACCCTCTCACATCTAAAGACAATGTGTCTTAAAAAAGTCACCGATTTTCTAGTCACAGACAATAATATTTGCAAAGACTGGGGATCTTGCAAGGTCACAATTTACAACACTACAACTCAGCAATTTCAGCATAAGGGAGAAATGTGTTAAATAAATTTAACTAAATAGTACTAGGTGCTACAGATTAAACAGATTGAGACGGCAACTAATGATTATTTTCACTGTTGATTGATCTGTTTTCTCAATTAATCAATTAGTTATGAAATGTCAGAAAATGGTGTAAATCAGTGTTTCCCAAAGCCCAAGATGACGTCCTCAAATGTCTTATTTTGTCCACAACTCAAAGATATTCAGTTTACTGTCACAGAGGAATAAAGAAACCAAAAAATATTCATATTTAAGGAGATGGAGTCAGAGAATTTTTTACTTTTTTCTTAAAAAATGACTCAAACCGATCAATCATCTACTAAGGTTGTTTGTTTTCAATTAGTAGAAAGTCTTATAATATCAGTTATATTTAGGCTTTTGACATTACTGTATGTACTGTACATACCAGCAAACTCAGGCTGCTTCCTTCTACCATATCTAGATTATTTCTCTGCTGAATGAGGATTAATGAGCTTGCAAGCACGTACTAACACAACATAAGTTAAGTAGTGTTCTAACAATGCTTGTATGAGACTATGGCTGAAGACACTTTTACAGCACACAAAGAGCAAAGCGATTAATCAGGACCCCCACACTCAGTTCCCTTATACCAAAACAGAATAGACCTATAAATCTTTCATGTGCATATGCATTTTCTCCGCTGTCAACAGAATGATATACCACTCTGGGAGCTCTTACTCAGCTATATGGCATCGTTTTACTAGGTCGTACACAATCATACTGCGCAGACATAAACACACACACTTCTTGCAGAAAAGAGCCTTTGTGGATCTATGAGATGAGTGCCGAATGAGAGGCATATCTAACCCCTTGTGATATGTCATTCTTCTTCAAATAGGCCACTCATTAATTAAGAGATGAAAAAACTTCAAAAGCACGCTCTTGAGTTGGAGTGGCACATCAAACGGGAGAATCACAGTGGCCTGCTTTAGAGAGGGCTTTGGTCCTACAGGCCCATTACCCAGCACATATCTCATATGTTGTTCCTGAAGAGGATAAAATAAGCGTTTGTGGTGGGCAATCATATGAGACATCAACCAATCGGAAAGGTTCTGCGGCTGTATTACAGCTCTTGGCTCAATTGCATATTTGCTGTGATGGGACGGATGATCAAAAGGAATCTGGATGTTTCTGCAAAAGTGATTTATTGTGTGATCCAAATGCTGGACTTGGCAGCGAAGACCAGTGCAGATCTATCCACATAAGACTGTCTCTATATGAAGCTAGCCAGTGAAACTGCTGGGGATGAATTTTAAATCTGAATCCCATCAGACAGACATTGAGTGTGTGTGTTCAGGAGTTGTAGGCCGGGTCACAAACTTTCTCATTTTACAGCTAAACAGTACACAACAAGATGTTTCTGAAAACATTTGAGGAGAGAAATAGGCATTACAGTAACAGAATATTGATTCATATTTGATCAGCACTGCCTAGTTTGACCGTTTGATTGGAGTTTGCGAGTGATTGACAGCTGCTCAGAGACGGCAAGGCTCCAGCTCGGATCTGATTGGTTGTTTTCCTCCGGTCTGTGAAATCTTGCAGATACCATTAGGAGCACCGGAGGACACAGAGGCACATGACTTTTTTCAGATTACTTGTCTCATCGGTACTACTGTCAGGATATAGTGACCGTTTTATAAAAATAACTTTTTTTTAATCATATTTGCTCGAATTCTACCCACAGCAGCTCTAAGGAGCTACACTGCATACTGTAACCTGCAGGTTGCTTTGAAACATTAGCTAGCACAAATTAGCTGTGTGTGAAGAGGACCTCAATATCACTTTGTTTGCTCTTCACTCTAGTGAGCAAAAAAGCAATAGTCGCCAGCCAATCCTCTTTCTTACCTTCAATGCTGAGCTCAAAGCAGACATGGCAGAAAGACATGGTCCCCGTTTCCGTCTCTAGCTTGCAGACACTGCAGATATTGTCATCATTCAGATCAATGTTCACAAACTGCTCCTCTTCATCCATTGTGCTTCTGGGGATAAACAGAAAGCGAGCATATGGCTTTATACCAGAAGGAGCTTGCACAACCACCAAGCTTCTTTTGAACTAATTGGGTCACATTTTCAAATAAACTTATTAAAAATGCACTTTTGGTAGTGTCAGTTGGAGGATTTCTTTTTGGTTCACACTATTTTTGGTACAGAACACAGTAAAAGAGGCCTTTTTAGCATGTTTTTAGTCAGTGATGTTATCGATAAATGACCACACAAACTGATAAAATGGTACAGCTAATTGCTGACACAGCAGATTGGGTAGGACAGTCTCTCTCTAATCCCTGTGCCAACATGCTATTGGATCCCATGATGTTAAACAATCTGATGCCATCCCTGCTCAGAGACAACAATCCAAACATTAGCAGTCATATCTTAAAACAACAGGTATCTCGATAGAGAGGTGAAGTCCCTCCCCTACCGGTGGACCACCATGGGACCTTATTTCGGAAAAAATATGAACGGTAGTCAACGGCGAGAGACAAATATTTTTTTGATCCTGTTTGAATTGCGCCATGAATCACACATATGATGTTTGTCAATTCAAAACAAAATTTTGCAAGTCAAGAAAGTCACAGTTAGTTGTAAAACTGTTGAAGTATCAGACTGTGAAAATACGTAATTAGAAAGACTACACACCCAAAAGTCGTGTAAGTGACGTCTCTCTCTCTGAAGCTACGATGCCTGTGTGTTTCGTACTGGGATGTACTCACAACAGCAACGGGTCTCGCTTGTTCTTTCGCTTCCCAGCTGATATAAAGACCACGAGTCGCTGATAAAACACATCAGATAAGATAACGTTTCACTTGTGCGTGGAACATAGTTAGTTAGCTAGCTAGTGTTGGTGACGTATATTGTGCGAGGCGAGAGATGAAGTTCACTGAGCGGTTTCACACAAAACTAAATGATACTATGACAAACTAATTTAATTCAAACAGGATCAAAAAATTATGTCTCTCGCCGTTGACTAACGTTCATATTTTTTCCAAAATAAAGTCACATGGGGTCCCCTGGAAGGGGAGGGTCTTCGCCTCTCTATAGGAAAAGAGCATACATTTCAAGATGGGACTCGCTTTTAGAATCTGTAAACATGATGACTTTGGTTTATGTAAGGTGACATGTACAGAAAGGAGGGATTACCTTCAAAAGATTCAGAGTAGTGAAAAGAAAAACTACTGCTGTGTACATCTCTATTGTGCGTTTCCAGTATGGGAACTACCCAAACACTGACATATATTCAAAACTACCTGTGGGAAACACATTTGGTCAGCTGTATAACATCCATAAACTGGCAAAAAGTTTGAACTTTCAGAAAGCAGAAGGAACTAAAGACTAATGGAAAGATAAACATCTGCACCGGTGTAGCTTTACCCACAAAACGTTTAGTAATATTAGTGTCAGTGTGGCAATATCATATCGCAAGAGACCATAGTTGTGTCTTTATCATTCATTTGTGAAACCACTAATCAGAATATGCAACACAGTAGCCCACAGTTTATTGTATCTAGAATGCTTTTAGTAAGTCTAATGTTTCTCTTGAAAATTCAACTTGTCCTGCTTTACCAATCACATAAAAACGTATTCAAGGTCGCTGACCTCCTTTGGGGAAATTAATTGCACCGTGACAACTGTGAAGACAAAGCTTTGCCACAAAATGAAAAGCAAACAGACAGATTGATTTAAAGAAAGACATTTTTATGAGCAACTAGGTTTCAAAAACAAAACACCCTGTCTTGTGACATGCCACAAATAATAACACTATGGATGCTACAGGTCATGAGCTTGGGTTATAACAGCTCTGAGTCATACTGAAAGCTCTGTTTTTGTGAACATGAAAGGCAGCACAGCGAAACAACAACATTTGACAGAGTTCCTTAACTGTAGTGAAGGTTATATTAATCATATCTAATTTTTCATTCATTTTCATTTCAAAATGTATTTCGAACATTTAAATAATAATTATAATAAAAAAAAGAGAATCATCATACAACAAGTGGACTGCCAGAAAAAAAGCAGTATCCACATACAATGAAAATCATAAGCAAAAGAAATTGTCAAACACTTGCCTTGGTTTACATATTCGAAAAGGAGTGAGAAGAAGTACAAACTTATTTAATCCAAACCCCTTCTCCATAACTCATTCATTAATAAGTAACCAGCGTCCTTATTGAGCTAAACATATAATCCAAGTTATTTTTCCTAAACTTGTTTAACTATAATTATTACCTTTCATCTCTGTCATATAGAAATATAAATTAATTACTGATATAGTTATCCTTATCAAAATATAAATTCATTATCAGTCAAGAATACCAAATCATTACTTAATATTGAGCAAAAACCAGATAAATAAATAAACAGTAATAAATAAATAAACAGTAATAAATAAATAAACAGTGACCCCTGTAAACACCTGGTGATTCTCAAACCCCCACTTCATCCCTGTACTTTGAGAAAATCATGTCTTTATACCTAATCACAATGTAACATGTCAATCACTTGCACTTTATTTACAATCTGTATATAAGTATATGCCTATGTACATACACCAATATACCCTCACTTGTATTTATTGTCTTATCAGCACTTTACTAATTTGCTTTCTGGTTAGATGCAAAACTGCATTTCGTTGTACTTGTACTGGTACTAAGTGCAATGACAATAAAGTTGAATCTATCTATCTATCTTATTTTAAACTGCTCTAAGTTTGGACATTGCTTTAGCTCCACATTAAAACTGTTCCATAGCTTCACTCCACAGATTGAAATATATATAGATATATATATTTACGAGCTTTCACTGCACCAAATCCAAGAAAACTCAAGTTAAGACACTATAATGCTGCCCCAGACCTAGCTAGAGTTACATTGGTGGACATTGTTTCAGAGGATTAGCCAATGATAGTTTAGCAATAACGGGGCTCAGAATTGAACTTTTCACTTCGTTGGATTCACACACACATAGTTAACATTCACAATAACATATTTAACTCATTGTCAGCGGTTTAAAAGCCTTAATGTATGAGGAATGATAGTTCGGCTTAAACAAAAGCTGGCTAACCAGAAGTTAAGCTAGCAGCAACATCCTCCCGAGTACTGGCTGAGTCGTGACCGTTATTTGGCCGTTTGTTAAACAGCGAGGTATCAAAACAACACCAGTATTTTAAGGACACCACTTTTTGTGAAACTCACCTTTTCACCCTGAGGAGTATCTGCTGACGGACAGCTATTCCCTTTAGCGTTGGACCCCTTCGGTTTCTCTTTCTCTCCCCACAGAGAATCCAAGAGAAGCTACAGGAACCTCTCTGCCCCTCTCAGCGGACTGAACCACTACTTCATTTGAGGGGTGGAAACAATCATTATTAGTTTAATTATCGACAAATCTGTTGCTAGTAAAACAAATACAACTTACGTTAATTATTTGTAGAAGAAATACATGTAATTGTTTCATTTAAATGCATTAGTTTCAATAAACAAGCCGGCTCTGATAACAGTAGCCGTGAAAACACCCCCACGGTTGAATAATGGTACATCCTCCCAGCGTCATCAAAACATTCCCTGTAAAGGAGTAGTTCGGAGTTTATGGTACGACTATACAAAGTAGCCTAATAAAAACAATAAAGTGATAGTAAAGCATTTCTCCGTTATTGAATACATTGCATTATTGAATACATTGCATAGACTTGTATTTCAGACAACTGTTTCCATTGTCAGCATATTCGGTTTTGATTCTCCTTTCACATGAAGTCACACGTGGGGAATAACCGGGAATTTCCGCGAAAGACCGATAGGAATATCCATTAATAGCTTTTAGAGTAACTATGCCATTATTATGTGGGAGTAACTGACTCAGCAGGCATTCCTTAAAAGTTGTTGGTTCAATTTACTTTTATCAGTCGTGGGGGGGGGGTTCCTGCCCACACCTCCCCCAAATAAATTACATCAAATTCAATTAATAAAAAAACAACAAAAACTTTCACAAGTATAGCCCTGACCATGAAAGACCTTGAAATGCCAGATATTTTTATTCTGTAGTCACAACATGGAGTTGGTGACTGCATTTCTAAATTACTTTTCTTTCTAATTACAAACAGCAACAGCTAGAGCTGGAACAACAATACCATCGGGTGAAGTGAGCCTAGCAGCCCAATGCTTTTCCTGGATCTTATTCTGGCCATCAAAAGTCTAATGTAATTCTAAAATGACTAAATGTCAGCAAGACTTCAATTCAGAGCCACAATAGTACAGCATATGCAACCTTGTTACAGGTTGTCATCCATCCACTGATAATTTATTCTGACTCTGCTGCCAGGCCCACATTATACAAAACAAGGCTCTGACTTTTTTATTTCCCAAATGATGTTTTCAACTGGCTGTTAATTTGAATTTCATCATCATAAACAACAAAATGACCTTTTCTAATACTGAGGGAGGGAGCAGTTTAATTAGGCCATGAATATAATTTGAAAAGGAATGCCTCTGCATAATCATGGACTGCGCTGATATCCCATATACTCCATTCAGGTTATCAGTCAGTATTTTACTGAATGGCCATGAATGTCTTCCAGCTATGGTGCAGGTTCTGCATAGCCCTGGGGAACTGTCATTTAAGCCTCTGTAATGGCAGGTTACCTCAGGCTACAACATTATGCATATGTCAGATGGTATTTCATTCAGACTGCAGTTTGTCTGTTTAGTTTATCCTGTGTGAATAAAGGAATGAATGAATGAATGAATGAATAATTCATTTTCGTGTCTGGTCATTTACATAACTCACCCCTAATGGGATTATTCAGACACATTAACTAACAACAAATCAAACCTTCCGGCATGTTAATCCACCATCATCGAACAGCACAATACACCAGCATCATCCAAACATAAACATAAACATCATCCAGACATAATCGTAAACATGAACGTCCCACAAATAATATTCCAGAATATATCCCACAATGGAAATTCAACAAATATACAATCATAAATATACAAACACAGCCCCCTAAGCACAATACACACAAATCCAATCATGACAAAAAAGGCATAAGAGTCTGAGGAATTTATCTATCGTATGTCACTTTTCTCTTCATATCCCATGCTTTAGAAAGATATTCAGAAAATACAAAAACATTATCAAAAAGATATTCAATTAAGGCTCCAGTCTGCATACCTATCAAATCTAAACCAGGAGCATGAACCTTTTAAAATAATATTTGTTGTAAATCATGATATAAAGGACAAAATAAAATGAAATGAATTTCGTTCTCAACCTCGTTTAGTGTGTGTCATGAGCTGTTGTGTGTATTTCAGGATGATTTAGCAGATGGCATTGTCATATAAGGCCACTCTGCATCTTAATGTATGCTAGACTGCTGGCATTGTGCAACTAACACACCGCACCTCTCCTTCGGCATGCAAGAGCAGTGGCTGCTCTGGATGATTTTTACTATTTTCACTATGACATCTGCTCATGAAAACCGTTGTTGTTGATTTACTAAAAGTAAAAAATGTAAATAATCATTGGGAACAGCTTATTTAAAAAAAGAAAAAAGTACATTGAAGGAGGTCATCGTAACTGCTGGAATGTGACTCGGTAATGATCCTCTATACAAGTTTACAAAGAGTTTGTGCCATCTCCTGGCCAAAGAGCAGTAGTACAACTACCACCAAAACTTTCCTTTTCCTTTTGTTAAACATCCAAAAGTAAAGACACATTACAATGCTGCCACAACCTCGACATATTTAATACTATCTCCTATGTAGATAAATAGTTGCACAATACAGCTGTATCTCACAGGTTAAACACTTTAAATGTTGCACGCCACACCGGCCCCCTGCATGTCCTGGAGCAGAGGGCAGAAACACAGCCAATAGGCAGGCTACATGTTCACATTGTTCTGTATCTGTTTAGATAAGACTTGAGACTTGACTTGGACTCTAGCTCAAAGATTTGAGACTTGACTTGGACTCTAGCTCAAAGATTTGAGACTTGACTTGGACTTGCAAAAAATGACTTGTGAGCATCTCTGCTTTTTAGTTAATGAAAGTATAATGATGATTTGTGATGAGATTGAAAAATAAATAAGTAAAATGTGTTGTTCTCGCATGCGTCCACGGTGAGCTCAAAAAAATTTGAAAATTCTTGATGAATTGAAGTAAATTCATATCAAAACCTTTTACAAACTCTCACACACTTTAATAGGCTACTCTATCAAAAAGTAAGCACCACTACAAGCCAAGCATACCTTTCTGTAGGCCTGTAAGGCAAGAATACTTAATTATACTTTTCTTAAGTATATCTCGATCAAAAGATTAAGTACAAGTAGGCATATAAGCCAAGTATACTTAAGTATACTTTTGTTAAGGGTATTTCTGATAAGTACATAAAAAGTAAACTGAAAGTATACTCTCTTATTTTAAGTTTAAAAGAAGCATACTAATAGCACACTTGAATAAACTACTTTTTAGTAAGGGAAGTTTGTGTGGCCCTCTGGCCCATCTGGCAGCCTTGGTGCAGTCAGCTGTGCAGCATTGTGTAGCCATCTAAATCACACAATTACACAGAAGCCTTGTGTATGTAGGCAGCCCTAATAAAACTAATGCTAATACATGGCTAAGGCCTACTACAATCCAAATACGCAGACAACATCACATGACATAATACTGCTTCTACCGATCAGACTACATTTGCAATAATGAACACGTCAAGGAATCAAGGGTGCCAAGACTGATGTCATCTGGGAACAGATTGGGACACGTCCCAGAGCGGCTCCATTAACTAACAGGAGGGACACATGTTGACACAGTGGCAGCACACTGGTTACTGTGTGCTTTCCCCCTCAGTGTGGACTTTAACCTTACCACACTCAGTGATTATGTTCTCAGACTTAACCCTTCCAGGAATTTACTTTTGCCCCCTAATGTACTTTGATTAGACAAACAATTTAGGTCACCTGGTAACTCAGTTCTGTAATGTCTCCATAACATCAATAATATACTATAAAAATGCTTTCCTCTTCTTAATCAACTCAGACTTTCTGCCTCTCATGTCTACCATTGAATTACTTTCCGTGACATTTCAATGGTGTATTCACCCTTTGCTTAGTTAGAAGTAAATCTTATAATTCATCAGTGCTGAGTGCGCCCACATCCATCTTTTCACCCTGACGCTGCATCCACATGTCGCAGCTTGCCTCAGATCTTGTTCAACGAGTTCTGTGAGGTTAAAATAAGGGGAGAGGTAAAAAAAAAAAAGAGTGGGGAGAAAAACAGCCCAAAGCACTCTGTGGGAGCTCTATTCTCCCAGCAGCCAGTCACAGAGTGGAGAACAGATGTTGTTAACATAGGCTGCTGCTTTTGTTTTCAGATCATCTGCAATTGAAATCGAAAGGAAAGGGGGTGGTGGAAACAAAGAACCTTTCTGAAAGATATACTTTGATATTTGTTTCCTTTAGTGATTACAGCCATTAGCCCACATTCTTACTGGTAAGGGTCTTGCATCACTTCAGCACGTTCTGTAAGTGAGGGCTTTGTTGTTGGTCCGTCAGAGCAGTAAGGTGTGACTCAGCCAAACTGAAAAGTCCCTATCATAGTCAAACAAAGGAGCAACAAGACACCTCGTCTGACAAGAAGGAGTCTCGCAATCTTAGAGACACTCACTGATCACAAATCTGCCTGTCCAGATAACCTGCCACATAACAAGTAATAAGAAACGGTGATAACATGAATTCTTTTAGCTGCAATTTATAGCAGCTATAGCAGCCAATATAGTACTGCATTGTACGATAATCTGTAAAAACGATGACATTTAATCTCATATGGATAACTTTTATGATGCATCTAATGTTGTGTGTGATAGATGTATCATATTATATACCACTCATTTATAAGATTTTGTAGACAGTGACGGAAGGAGTATAAGGACATTTTAAAGTAGAAATTACAATATTTCTGAAATATAGAGAGCAAGAATTCCTGGTTTGAGTTAAATTTCTCATTTCATTATTTCTCATTGTCATTCTGACTTCCATTAGGTTGATTGTTGACTCTAAATTGCCCGTAGGTGTGAATGTGAGCGTGAATGGTTGTCTGTCTCTATGTGTCAGCCCTGTAATAGTCTGGCGATCTGTCCAGGGTGTACCCTGCCTTCGCCCAATGTCAGCTGGGATTGGCTCCAGCCCCCCCGCGTCCCTGAATAGGATAAGCGGTTACAGATAATGAATGAATGAATGACACCGACTTCCTGTGAATTAAAAACTAGCTAAACTTAAAGGTCACAAATGATACATCACAGTGTCATCTATTTCACAACTTGTTATTACCTCTCTTGAGTTTGTGACACCAATCAGAGGTTTTCTTCGACTGCACTGGGTACTTGAATCTATGTTGTGTGTGTATGTGTAGTCTGCCCCTATGAAATCTCCAGGCGTATGCTTTCTGTTATTCATTTAAATTAAAGGGGACATATCATGCTCATTTTCAGGTTCATACTTACGTATTTTGGGTTTCTACTAGAACATGTTAACATACTTTTATAGTTAAAAAAAACACATTATTTTTATCATACTGTCTTTCTGAATATAGCTGTATTCACCCTCTGTCTGAAACACTCAGTTTTAGCGCCTGTCTCTTTAAGATACATCCCAAAAAAGCCCAGTCTGCTCAGATTGGTCAGCGTTTTCCGTTTTTTCGCGTCTGCGCTGTCACCGTCTGCGCTGTCACCGTCTTCACAGCGTCACTGCAGCCGGGGACTCACTGGGTGTGTCCACTACAGGGGGTTTTGCGGCACTTCTACTGGTGACTGTATCGTTGTGACATCACAACGTTACGGAAGTAACCTGATGGCTCGTTTAAAAGGCACAGTTCCTGAATACTGGCTGAGTGCATTTCTCTGTGGATTGAGCATTCCAATACTTTCGCAGTATTTACTATATATAGCACCTAGACCTGCTTTATAATCAGAAAATACATGGAAATCTCACTCCTGTTGAAAGGTGTTGTACAAACACAGTGCATCTAGTCCTTGTAAATGTATGTTACAATTTTAATGCTACTGTGATGTCCATATCAACTAAACTAAACTAAACTAAACTAAACTAAACTAAACTAAACTAAACTCTTAGCTAACAGTGCTAATAGCGCTAACAGTGAAAACAACAGCAACAGTGCTGACAGAGCTAACAGTGTTAACCTGGGGGGAAACTGGAGGTTGGGTGCTACGCTTCCGCAATGGCGCCTTTGGCCAGGACAGCGTTATCAACTGTAACCACTGTATGAGAGCAGTGTAGAGCTGCGGCCGTGAGCTAGCCAGTGGGTCACGCTAACATGCACTGACATGCACTAAAGCATGCGCGGCCAGCCCGGCTATGTCAACAAAGCACAGAGAAGATTGATTACAACACACACAGAGGGAGAGGGACTTCATTCTCTGCTCAGGTAGACATTACTCCTCTATATCTTTCCATAGCAAATAGTTATTTTCTGCTACATTTATGCTCTGGATATCATATAGAACACCTTTAAACTCCTATTCACCTTTCACATCACCACAAATTATCCTAACTATTGTGGCCACTAAAGCGTGGGCAGCAGACTGCACCCAGGCCTGAGGAATCAAGTTTGACGTAGCAGACCTGACAGACATTTTGGACAGCAGGTTACGCCACATCCTGACAGCCCAGAGCTTCCTTTCTGAGGTTGGAGAAAACACCTGTTGGGCTGCTCTTCAGCATAATGGAGACTGAGCCCCAGGTTAGTTTCCTTCACCCAAGGCCTGATGACTAATGTGATGGTAGGGAGTGACATCATTCATCATTCACCAGGGTGTGATGAACAGGCTGAGCTCTGAACTGAAGAGGACTGTAACAACTGTGAACTGTGAACAGTAAGAAAAGGAAATGACTCATGTATGTAAACTCTAAAGATACATTTGGCCCCCAAATTGTGTTAAAATATCTAATAACAATAATAGCTGTAGCTTCAGCCTATATACTGTACACCTTTTTGTTCTGTAGAAATGGTCTTTCTGCTAAATTGCATTAGGCTACTGTAGTTTTCTGTTGGGAGTTTTTTATTATTTTTGTTGTTGTTTTTTCTTCATATTCTTTTATCCCAAATTGTTTGTGTGATTAATTACAGGCAAAAAAATAGATTTGAATTTCAACATACTTTGAAACTATAAAACTGCAGAACATGGAATAAACTTTTCTTTTTGTACGGTCAGTTTATTTCCTTGTTATCTTAAAGTTACCAATGATCTATTAGAATGAAACTGTACATTTTATGGTGATTGAAAACTGGTGCTTTAAATGACATTGTGCCTGG
Source organism: Sebastolobus alascanus (assembly GCA_916701645.2). Classification (NCBI taxonomy): domain Eukaryota; kingdom Metazoa; phylum Chordata; class Actinopteri; order Perciformes; family Sebastidae; genus Sebastolobus; species Sebastolobus alascanus. The sequence continues at coordinate 1,892,933 of CAKAOJ020000069.1, forward strand.
TTTATTGCAGTCAATAGAAGAGAGAACTGTAGCCCAGAATGAAATACAAAAAAAAAACACAATACTCTAGGTTACTGTATGACACAAACCTAACCTACCAGTCTATTAAAGATAACAGCAGTCCTGACAGGAGATAGAAGCTGAGATTAGGCAACAGCCCAACCATTGTCTTCCCCAGAGCTGGATCTGAGACAGATCACCAAGCAACAGGCAGGATAGAGTGCTGTGTAAACACAACAGAGGCCTCAGATTATATTCATTTCGCCGGTTATTTTTCTGGCTCTTCGCATACACAAGCTATAAAAACAGGACAATTACAAGCACCAGCCAGCAGTTTCTTGTTTCTCATATTACGAAAAGCCGAGCCCTTGAGGCGTCAGGGAGGGCATGTTGGTTTTAGTGAGTGATGAAAAGCTGAAGTGGTCTAAGGAATTAGCCAACAGGCTGGAAAGGCAGGTATAGAGCATCAGCACCCCTTCTCACTCATCCATCATCTTACAGCCTGTGATCCCCCTCGGGGGCAGTTCCCATGGTCTGTGCCAACCTGAGCGTGCTCTGTGGGGTCTGGAGCAGAGACATAATAATAATAATACTACAGGTGAGGCTGCAGATGCAGACATGCTAGCTCTGCCTGACATCTAGGCTGATAAATCCAGTGCACACGCAGGTGGAGCAGTGGCAAGACTGACAGACTGAAACAAGACACTCTTTTCAAGAAGCCTGCAGAGACACGAGGTGTCGAGAGGAAGTTTTCCAAAAAAATACTTGTTTTGGAGAACCAGTATGCCTTTAAATATATATATTATATATATATATTTATAAATAGAGCATGCACGTTATTTTGTGTTGAGGAGCGTGAAAGCCTTCTCAGTGTTACATTTTTAAATGCCTGGATTCTATCAACAGGTTTGTTCCCATTTTCAGTGACCAAATTGGATTGATTAAAACCAGATTTTAAAATTGATATGCATTTAGTAATGATGAAATAAAACATTGCAAAACCATATTTTTCAACTGCACATCATACATTTTGAGAAAATATACAGCATACTTTCAAGGTACCTAAATCAAAAACTTCCAGACTCTTGAAGCCTTTATCATCTAAATTGTTACTATAAATGCAATTGCGAAAAAATAAAGTTGGCAGAATTCCTTTATACCTACAGCAATCAATGTATATTGACTAGGGCTGTCAGTTGATTAATATATTTAATCGCAATTAATCGCATGATTGTCCATAGTTAATAGCGATTAATTGCAAATTAAACACACATTTATTATCTATTCAAAATGTACCTTAAAGGGAGATTTGTCAAGTATTTAATACTCTTATCAACATGGGAATGGGCAAATATGCTTCTTTATGCAAATGTATGAATATATTTATTATTGGAAATCAATTAACAACACAAAACCATGGCAAATATTGTCCAGAAACCCTCACAGGTACTGCATTTAGCATAAAAAATATGCACAAATCATAACATGGCAAACTGCAGCCCAACAGGCAACAACAGCTGTCAGTGTGTCAGTGTGCTGACTTGACTATGACTTGCCCCAAACTGCATGGGATTATCATAAAGTGGGCATGTCTGGAAAGGGGAGACTCGTATTTTCATTCACATATCTTGAGGTCAGAGGTCAAGGGACCCCTTTGAAAATGGCCATGCCAGTTTTTCCTCGCCAAAATTTAGCACAAGTTTGGAGCGTTATTCATCCTCCTTCACGACAAGCTAGTATGACATGGTTGGTACCAATGGATTCCTCAGGTTCTAGTTTCATATGATACCAGTATCTTCACTCTAGCTTTAAAACTGTGCCTGCTATAACCTAAAAATCGCAAGTTGCGTTAATGCGTTAAAGAAGCGTTAAAACTAATTTATGTTAATGCGTTATTATTGTGTTAACTTTGACAGCCCTAATATACTTTGTTTATTTTACCAGCTGTTCATATTAACTTTGATTGTATGTTTTGATCATGATTATTCAATGCTTGCTAATTTCCAGAGTAAGGGATCAGTGGAGGACTTATATAGCTATGAATGACGAGTGAGCACTCATCTTTGCCTTCTTTTTTTGCTCATTATCATGGTTATAGCATTATAAAACTGGCACAGACTGACATGTGCTTTGAAAATAGAACATTTGCAGATACATTTTTAGGTTATAAATGTGGAAAAAAGCAACAAGGTCAAACAAAATAAAAGGTTTAAAAAGTTTTAATGGATGATGCAGCACTGATATGTAACAGGTTCAGAACACTGAAGGTCAACGTTTTTTCATCTATGGCGCTGATGATCTACAGCACTCCCCTAATAAGGCTTGTGAGCAAAGTCTCTACTTTCTTAAATATAACTGACAGGCATACCAGCTGCAGTGCGATACAGTAAAACGTCCCTAAAGTTCACAGGTTTCCTCAACATAATTCTGATGCTGGTGCTTGTTAAGTAAAAAAATGTGCTTTTTAAGTAAAAAAGTAAACAAAAATTCTAACACGACAGAGTATTTATACGTTCTATTCACAGTGTACATATTTACATTAAAGCTTGTCTGACCATTAGGAAATACCTACAGTGCTGAAAGGGCTCCAAAAAAACTCTCTTAAGTTTGGTGCCCAACTCTGAGGCACCAGTGGAATATAAAAACGACAGTTCTGTACAGGTTTGGCAGTGTCTTTGCTCTTGTTAGCAGGGTGCTGAGGCACACTGTGAGCTGATGGTTTGAGGGTCTTTGTGCTCCGTCAGTTTGAGAATGACGACTCTCCTCTGGAGCTGCTTAGCCTCCGGTGGCGCAGGCTGTTCAGCGACCGGTTGCACTGAGCTCTCAGTAACTAAGTCCTGCGGCAGCAGCATAGTGATGATGTTTGAGTATCCACCCTGCACCGCCAGGTGTAATGGGCTGAGCCCCTGCTCGTCTGACAGAGCGCCACCATCAGGACAGTGAAGGAGCAGCTCTTTCAGGACTTCACAGTGTCCGTTCTCTGCTGCCAGGTGGCAGGGGGTGCGTAGGGCCTGGTTGGACCTGTACGGGTCTGCCCCCTCTTCTAACAACATCTTGACTGTGGCCAGGTGGCCTCGCTGGGAGGCTAGGTGGAGAGGAGTGAGTCCGTGGGCGTTCTGGCCGTGAATATCTGCCTGGTGTTTGATCAAGAGGCGAGAGGTGCTGGTGTGACCCGTCTCTGCCGCCACGTGTAGTGGTGCGTTTAACCCAGCAGACGTCATGTGAACATCCGCTCGTAGTTCAATCAGGATCCGCGCCACGCGGTACTGACCCCTCTGGGATGCCAGATGCAGCGGCGTGCGGCCGTCTGTCGTCTGCCCATCCACGTCGGCGCCGGCCTGCTTGATCAGCAGCTTGACGATGCCCAGATGCCCTTGCCAGGCAGCCAAGTGGAGCGCTGTCCAGTTGTCCTTACCCTTAATTCGAACATCAGCACCGCGGCTCAGCAGCACCCGGATTACGTTCTCCTGGCCGTGCTGGCATGCGACATGAGCTGGCGTGCGTCCCTGGCCGTCGGTCTCGTTGATGGCCGCCCCCCGGTCCAGCAGCAGGCGCGTGATGGCCTCGTCTCCGTTCTGGGCGGCCCAGTGCAAAGCCGTGTACTGGTCCTCATCCTTGGCATTGACGTTGGTGCAGCGCCTGCCGAGCAGAAGCTCTGCCAGGGGCTTCAGGTGCTTCTCTGTGGCCAGGTGCAGGGGGGTGGAGCCACGGGCATTTGCTAGGTTGGGATTGGCATTGTTCAGGAGGAGGAACTTGACAGCCTCGTCATTGGCCAAGGTGATGGCGTGGTGGAGCAGACTGCCTCCCCCGTCGAGGAGAAGATCCACATCCTGAGGCTGGAGGATCTTCATCAGCTTGGCGGTGTCTTTGGTCCTGATGGCCTCACAAAGCTTCCGCCTCTGGACCTCAGCAGAATCTGAGCGGTAAGGAAGAAAAGTATAGGTTTGAGGCAAAAATTCAGGTAATCATGATCATATAGTATTTTGAGGTTTACATAAATAATATTTCAGCCCTTACCACATGTGTTTTCTTTCTCAAAAGACAGCGTGATGGAGTCTTGGGAGGAGAAGGCTGAATCAGCTGAGGAGATGCCAGACAGCCTCTTGCAGGTGTTCTCTTTGCTGTGGCAGCTATCCTCCTTCACTCGATCGAAGCTCCTCGAGATCCCAGAATCCACCTGGCTCAACAGCTCTGACAGGCTGTAATCTTTTTCCGGCAACATGGCCGACTTTGGACGCACCTGCTTGTTGTCTTTAACCTGTGAGGCGAAAAGCCAGATAAGCATATTTGTATGAGCTTATCTTTGACACTGCACCATTACATTTATACTCAGGTATGTAGCGGCCGCTCTCATACAAAGCCACTTCAAGTACAATGGCTTTTGAATGTTGACATTGTTTCATTATCAAAATCACTTGAACACCTGGGGTTCAAAACAGCTTATCTTGTGTCCCTACAGACAGATATCTTTCACTAACAGCTGTCACCTGTCACAAGCAGGATGTTTGTTCCTAGTCACGTAAATGACAAAGTGTACAAGCTAAACAATCCCATCAGTCAACATTCCTCGTGTGTGACCTAACTGTTGTTCAGGATCAAACATTTACTTTACAACATATGACTTGAAACGTCATAATCGTGTCTGGAGCAATTTAGAGAGAAGCCTCCGGGTGTCTGGATGTGTAGTTACACATTAATGGAAAATTTAAAAGCTTTAAAGAAGAATGAGAGTCAGGTGAAGCAACAACATATAAAGTAGATGATCGCTGTTGTTGTTTACCAGCATTTGAAATGGAGGTTCACACGATCCACTACGTTCAAAAGGTTGACAAAAACACACACTATGTCTTCCAGGTAAGGCAACTTCATACATCAGACCGGCAATACGTGACCTAGAGTGGGCTCGAATGACCACGCCCTCTTTTGGAGGAAAACAATCCCTCATATACGGGAACAGAGTAAAGAGAAGAAGTTGAAACATGTTTCCAAATTTCTAACCATTAACCGAGGCTTTCACACTGAGATTTGACAGACAACACTTAGCCTAAAGGGATTCAATCAGATATGTATAGAAGTCTAGATAAAGCAATATCTGGCTACTGTGTTGGACGGGGGTTGTACTGAAGGGACATGGAGGCGATCAACTTTAGTTTATTAAGGTATCGCGAACGTTCAGGTTCAGGCAATATCGCAAAATAATCATTAGACATGTGTATAAAACAAACGTTTGTATAACAAGAGATGAATGCATATGATCTTGTCAAAATTACAATCCAAACACACGTCACATTACATTGAAGTCTATGGGATCTTCGGTTTTCTATCCCCTAAAGGGGGCACGGCCTTGACTTTTTGCGAAATACCCGTGCCAGTCTGATGTATGGGGGGCTGTTTCATCCAAAATATGGTGTTGTTATGTCGTACCTGGTCACTAGTGAGTGCGTTTGGGGACGTGGGCTCTGGCTCTGACGTTGATAAGGTTGGTGTCTTGGGCTCCTCTTGAGGTTTAGAGCAGAGATCCTCAGCTTCAGATGTGATTTCTGGAAGGACAACAGCTCTGGGTCACATTTCAGTAATAGCAGAGATGGGTTAGGGAATACAAAATTAAAGGAAAGCTTAAGACAAAAACCTCAATTTAACAGGCCGATGTACTTAGATTCTAAGTGTGTCTTATCCTCAGTGTTTAAAAGGAACAGGATAACTTGTGTTTCATATTCATTTACTTGTTATCATGATAGAAGAAGGTTGACATTTGTTCGTGGTGAGTATCGAGGCACAATTTACCCTGGAAGTTGGGTCTGGCGTCAGGTTTTGTGGTCCAGCAGCGCTGCATGAGGCTCAGGAACCCTGTACAGGCTGAAGGTCGACAGCGTGGCACAGCACCCAGGTCTGGACGCACCCCCTTCACCACCTTCACCATGATCTGAAGGATATTATTCTCACCTAGGGGGAAAAAAACAGATAGTTCAGTTTCATCACTAATAAATAAAGTTTATGCAAAAAATACATCAATAAAAGACAATATTTTAGTTTCATATTTGTGGGCTGGGGGCACATAAATCTGATCTGAAGCCTGAGTTTATTCGTAATGTATATGACAACATATTCTTAGGTGCTGGTAGGAGGCAGTGCCTATTTAGATAGTCAGTTATGCGCAGCAGCGTTATCACCATCTTCCCATGTGCTTAGATAAGAGAGTGTGTGCTGTTGTTTCCCATGGAAAGCTCTTAAGAGTTCCTGGTCTGGCCTCTTTCTATCGGACTGTGGGATCAGCCAAGTCAATGATACAGAACAAACAGGTAGAGGCTGTAATCACAGGCACTTTGCCTCCTATTGTGGCCATTATACCCTTCACAGGTGGAGGAGGAAGAAGGGAAGGGATGGTAACCAGGCCAGTTCTCACTTTTTAATTATGTCTGGATCAACATACGCGGTGCCAACCTAGAAACCCTCATCTACACACTAGTCTTCAAATGGAGCCAAATTCCTTGAAGTGAACTGCTACCTGATACGCCTGGGAGAAAATACACTAGCACTATCCAACTGCCTGCTCTGGAATTCACAGAGTAAACACATGCAGTACACCACCTGCACACACACACACTCACAGGCGCCCACACACTTCCTTGAAAGGTGTACTCTGAACTTAGGTTATGTATTTACTGGATAAATTTATGAAAGCCAATTCCTGCCAGGAAAATGTTAAAAATAGATGACAGGTCAGGAGGGATGAATACATATTTATAGTAAGTCAAATTTATGAGAGCAAGTCAAATGTTTGACTTATTAAGTAGAATGTATAAGACACCATCTCATAACTCTAACTTGCGTGGGCGTTATATATTTATATCAATATTTATACAATGATAGAGCAAATGTAGAATAAATACATTTTGAGTGAAATACCTATACTTGCAAAACTAATGACATTCCAGCACGTTCTCATTTCCGTCAAATACTGAAGCTTTGTCAAGGCCTTTGGCGTGTGATACCGCCACACAAGGCACACTTTAGCATCAGTATGAGACGCACCGGGCTTTCTATTAGCTACAATATAAACCCATCCGAAGACACTCTCAGGGTGGGAGGGAGCGGAGGTGGGTGGGTCCAACAAACACAAGGATTTAATCCTGCTGTCCCGTGTGTTAAGTTTCACTTTCACGTTTAATTAGCTGTTTGTTTGTGTCCCGTGTTCACAACGTTCAGTTTGATTTTCACTTTACTAACGTAGCAGTTTTAAGCCCAACTGTGTAGTTTTTTCCTAAACCTAACTAACTGGTTTTGTTACCTAAACCTAAAGTGACGCCGAGGGGCGTGACAAAGCAGCCGTATGTGACGAGTTGGGATGAGAACGTGTTTGACGTTCCCATCATCCTCACCTGTACTTTGTGTTTAGCGCTAATTAGCAAATATTAGCATGCTTACATGCTAAACTAAAATGGTTGTGTCTACAAGATAAAACCACGAGTTGGGAAACTCTCACGAGATGGTTAAGGTTAGGAATTGACCTTGAATAGTTAAGGTCATGATAGGTCGTCGGGCAGCGAGTCTTGGGAGAGTTTTTACAACTTTTTGCCAGATTTCGCAATTTGTGGGTTACCTTCTAGACAAGACCGGCACAGGCGCAGTTTGCGTTGGTTCAGGGGGCTCACTGAACCCCCTAGAAATGCATCTATATATTTTTTTTAGAATAACGCAGAACTAATAATTTATTGTAACGATGAATAATATCGACCTTATTGTGTCCTTTTATTGACAGAATAAGAAACCAACAAGATAAGAAGATAGATTTGTGGTATTTTTATTTACTAATAGCCTAATAACATCGGACACTCTCTGTCCACACACCGTTAAATATGCACTTTCTGTTACGCCATGTAAACAAACCACGTACCGATCAGCTGTGTGGTCAAGATCAGACTGGAGACGTAACCACTTAAAAGATGGGTGAGTAGTACTTGCTATCTTCTGACATTTTTTGAGTGGCTTTGAAGGGAGGCCTGAAGGGACGGACTGTCAGTGTTGCTGACTTGGCAACTTTCTCGCTATATTTAGTGAATTTTGGAGCTAATGCTGCTCTCTTCTTTCATGAAAGTGAGCATGATATGTCCCCTTTAAAGCACCACTGTGCCTAAATCCAGCTCCACATCAGCTAGCATGGCTGTAGACTCTTAGTCTTGTTAATTCCATGTTGCTTTAAATCATTAATTTGTAAAAGCACAAAATAACATCTGATAATATTGTCAAACCATTAAAAGAGAAAAAATGATAATATTTATTGCCCATACCTACCATAATTATCAAGAAGCATCATTTACCATCAGTATTTTCATTTCTAGCATTCCTAATTTTTGTTTTTTAATTTTCTTGGCAAGAATGGCTTTAAGGAAATATAGCTTCCCATCAGCCTTAAAGGAAATCTTAATTAGTTTCATGCATTAATCGTACTGCAAGTCTCACCTTGGTAGGGTTTTTTCTGTGTGAGAATCCCCCAGATGACGATGGAGAAACTGGAATAGAGGCAAAATGAAATTGAGAGATGTCAGATTAAAGAAAATATCAAACATAATACTGCCGAGAAATTGGCACATTTTCTATTTCAAGCTGAACTTGCTTCTCATTTAAATCATCCTCTACCACACTCTTACTGTATATACCAGTGCTGTCAGATTGTCAGAATAATTCAATGGGAGTGTGGCTATAAGTATGTTTTAACTGAAACTTTGTTGACTCTTTTTAACAAATCTGATAGACAGCAAAAACCTATATTCATACAAAATGGTTGCATGCAAACTTCTGAATAATCCCACCTGTATACGTCATGCTTGGTGTCCGACACTCTGTCCTTCTCAATGATGCTCTCAGGTGGCAGGTAGGCAATAGTGCCGCAGAAGCCGTCCCTACTGATGTCATCAGCCCGTGACAGGCCGTTCCACCGGGCCAGGCCAAAATCAGAAATCTGAGACAGGGGGAGATCAGATAAGACCTTCAAATGGAGCAACCCGGTAGGCGTTTCTCATGAAGCCCTGACATTGATGACTAACTTTGCCCTCTGTGTGTGTGACAGGGTGCTAAGCTCCTATTATGTGCACTCAGTGGTATGATGAGGGCAACGCAGCCATGTCCCAGCCTGTAGGAGAGGAGAGGCCCTTCACGTTTGTGCTGAAGAGTTCACACCCACGCTCTTTTCAGGCACACACATTCACAGAGGGAGCTTTAATAGGAGCTGAATTAATCCTGTCGGGACAGGCCCAGGTGAGCTGTTTACATCCATGTATTAAACTCCAGAACTGACGGTTCCCACCCCTTGCTCTCAGTACAGTTGAGCTGTTTGGAAGTTGGACAGAGGCTGAGAGACACCTGTCTGCCCAGAGCGTGTGCAGGGCTGTCATTTTCAAATGGATGAAAGAGAACAGCAAACCACCTCACGGCTGAAATTCCTTTTAAAACACTAAAACTGTGTCTTTAAAGCAACGACAGCTGTAATTCTACTTCATGTCAAATCTGTCTTACAGCGATAAAAAAATTAAGTCATTACAGGAGCTACGTGATTGCAATGAGATGACTGATGATGGTTTCTCACTTTCATTAATTCTATTACATATTGTTGCTGTTCTGATGAGGCGTGTTTTTGACAATCAACAATTTTGAGGACATTTTTGCAAACATGCGCACAGTACTAGCTGAATATGATCATCACCGTCACTAATTTTTAAGGTTTTCACAAAGTGCAAGCTAAAAAAAAAAAGAACTTAAAGGGGACATATCATGCTCATTTACAGGTTCATACTTGTATTTTGGGTTTCTACTAGAACATTTTTACATGCTCTAAAGGGGACCTTTTTTTGACCAGGAGCTCAAACAGAGCGTTTCAGACAGAAGGTGAAAAGAGGTGCTGCAGCACAGCCAGTATGAGAAAAATAAAGCGTTTTTTTTTTACATTAAAGCATGTAAACATACAAGTATGCGTCTGAAAATAAGCATAATAGGTCCACTTTAATGTTAAAAAAAAACATTATTTTTGTCATACAGTCTGTCTGAGTATACCTGTATTCACCCTCTGTCTGAAACGCTCTGTTTTAGCACCTGTCTCTTTAAGCCCTCCTCCACAAAAAGCCCAGTCTGCTCTGACTGGCTTGCGAGAAAAATATGGTGCACCTTTGCAAAGGTAGTTCTCAAGCTGTGGGCGGTATATAGAGTGCTTGAATGGGTTTTTAGTTAGATGCCTGAAATAAGGTCTAACGATTTTAACATTTTGTTTGTTCTACGACATAAAATACATCAATAAATATCCTTAAAAAGGCTACATGTGACAGAGAAAGGGGAGCCAAATCTGAATGGCTTGTTAAATCACATGTTTTCTGATCTAGGCAGCCCACAAATAACTGACTGGGTTGTCTTATTTCACAGTTTGTGGGTTGGTAGACACTCCAGATGCCCAAAAAGGATGTGCACAAGCACTGAGTTTTTCATGATGATGTCCCCTTTAAGAGGCACTAAGGATGCCACTTTGTGATAAACTCACCTTGACATGATAGTGAGCATCCAGCAGGATGTTGGCCGGCTTCAGGTCCAGGTGGAGCAGCGGCGGGTTCATGCAGTGCAGGAAGTTCATTCCCACCGCAGTCTCGTGGATGATGCGGAAGCGGAGCTCCCAGGGCAGCGGCTCGGTGGCCAGCAGGGTCTCAAGGGAGCCCGTCTCCATGTACTCCATGACGAGGCCCTGGGGGTCGTCACAGATCCCGTACACGGGCAGGATGTATCGGAACTTGGCTGCCTCCATCTTCTTGGCCTCCTCCAGCAGCACTGAACGCTCCCTGTGATTTAGAACAAATACATATTATGTTACATTTTATTGTGTGACGCAGTGAGTCTCTTCTGCTGGAGTGACTAAGCGATTTTCAAAAGGTATTTAGGTTAGTTTATTTTTAACCTATCCTTCCACAGCCATTGGCTCACAGGTATTTATCAAATCATAAAACATTAACCTAATGATTCTGAGGTCATGCTTTGCTCACTGAGCTGTAACATTTGTCCTAACTTTTGTCCTAACCCAAATTCCAGAACATTACATGTCATCAACCTCCCAGCTATGCAAAATATTTACCAGCGTTGACCTCAGAGGATGTGACGACGACGACGTCTAGAATTAATTTACCACTGTTCAGACCAAGCATGTGGATTGTGCTCTTGACTGTCCGGAGGCTCTTTTAAAAGGCCTTGAGGGCATTCTGGCCCAGCCTGGAATGCATGAGGTGAGCCCGGGAGGCTTAAACAGAGCTCTTGTTCTCTGTTGCTCAACCTTTGCACAGCTCTCTTTATCAGTCCACTGGCCCTGCTGACATACCTCAAACACAACCGCGCAGGTCATTCATGACCTCAGAACACATTATCTCCAGCAAAGGTTGCTTTGAAAATGCAAAGACTCACGAAGACAGATGAGAGAAAGATAAACCACTAATGGTTGCATTTGTAAGAATGTGCTTCACAGGCAGAATTAGACGAGCTGGACAGTAAATTCTGTTTTTCCACCATTAAACCTGCAGTAGGCAGAATATTTTTTGCATCATTGGGCAAAAATTCCATAATAACCTGTCAGCATATTGTAACTCAAGTGTTCTAAGAGAAAACTAGACTTCTGCATTTCCTCTTGGCTCTGTGTTCAGGCTTTAGAAAATCTAAAATGAGAAAGTTTGCTCCAGCTGGTGGGCGGCGCTTGGTATTTCCTCAACTGATCTCAACATGGCTGCCGGGTCACAAACTTTCCCATTTTACAGCTAAACAGTACACTACAAGATGTTTCTGAAAATATTTGAGGTGAGAAATAGGCATTACAGTAACAGAATATTGATTCATATTTGATCAGCGCTGCCTAGTTTGACCGTTTGATCGGAGTTTGCGAGTGATTGACAGCTGCTCAGAGACGGCAGGCTCCAGCTCGGCTCTGATTGGTTGTTTTCCTCCGGTCTGTGAAATCTTGCAGATGCCGTTAGGAGCACCGGAGGACACAGATAGATATTATATTTTTCAGATTACCTGTCTCATGCACTACTGTCAGGATATAGTGACTGTTTTATAAAAGTAACATTTTTTAAATCATATTTGCTCCATTTCTACCCACTGCTGCTTTAATGAAACGGAATTAGAAGAGACTCAGACAACTTCTAAGTCTATTATGAGCAAAGTGTATCAGGTTACTAAAAGAATCGTGTTCTATTAGGAGGGAGCCTGGCTATAATTGTCCTTTATAGTCAGTACAAGCGAAGGAGGCACAAGCCCCCAAATCTGCCAGGCAGGAATAATCAAACATGACATGGGAGAATGGGCAGGCACTTGTTTGCTAAATCCGTCATCTAATCCAAAGTGCTCCTCAGCAGCTCCTCAGAACCAAACAATGTCCCCGCTTCAAGAGAAAGGCCCGGTAAGACCGGTTTTGCAGCTTCTTTTATTGTCTGTGCCACACAGCGGCAGCCAACAACACAGACAAAGGTGGCTTTGAGCCCCCGTCGCTGGATGTTATGCGTGGGTCAATGAAGGCTGCAGGCAAATGACTGTTTATGTACTCTGCAGATGTTTGGAGGTGATAACATCCTCGGTTCAGGTTCAGCGGATGCTTTAAGTTGCACTACAGGTTCTGAGAGGATTAAAACACGGAAGATTATTGTGAGTTGATATTTAGAATTTGTCTGAAGCCCACAGATGAACCCAGTGTGTGTACACACAGCCCAGAAGATTGGATATGTATACATATATGTACTTTATTGATCCCAACAGTAGAATGGAATAGACGAATGGAAATGTCCACAGATTTTGCCAGCGGTCTCTCACACAAACACCTCCAACAAAATATATAAAACACCCATTTTTCTTTTTTGAGACATCCATGAAGAGCAAAAACTGAGTTAGGGTTATGCAAAACTCAAGAGGGTTGTGCAATCTCTAGCAGTGCCTGGGGGGGAAAGACCACTTTCCAACCCTTATTGAAGTGTATATATTTAAATCAGCCCCTCCCGGAGGCCCATAGATAAAATGTCACTGTTGATGGGGAAATCAGCTGTGAGCCTCTCATGTTTGGGTAAACAGCTATGGCCTTGGGCAAGGTGGGCTTACATTTGCCACAGGGATGAATCAACATGTCCCCTGATAGACAGCTCAACGGTGTCTAAATATCTAAATGTGGCCTCTTGTTTGCTACTATGGCACATTTAATAGGTGCACTGTGTGCCCAGACTAGCAGCAGGTGAGTCACACATTCCCCGGTGTTCACCTTTCCAAGGACTTTGAGGCACTGAATGACTTTTCACCAGCACAGTCATAATCTAAGCCTCTGTCTGTCTACCGTTTGGCCATGAACTGGTCATAAAGTGATAAACCTAAAAGACTAGAGCTGGCACAGACAGATTAGTACATCTGGCACTCATACGGACCAAAAACAGAAGTAAAGAAAAATATGAACTAGCTTCTACAGGAGCTTTCTTTTATACTACATCATATCACTTTACATGATGATCTTTATCAGTTTATCAGTTTACAGATAATCCATGTGGCTCAACAGCTGTGACTTACTTGTCATCCATATGAAGGCAGGGAGGGCACTTGATAGCCAGCCATGTTTTCCACTGTACGTGCCGGACTTTGTATACTTGTCCAAATCCACCTGAGCCTATTTTCTCCCAGCAGCAAAACTCAGAGGAATCAAAGGTCCTTAGCAGCCCCATATTCCCATGCGGAGAATCCGGGACATTCATATCCGTGTTGAGAAGCCCACCAGCAGGGTAAACTCCTTTTTTCTTCGTCTCCAATGCACAATCTGGGCAAGTGAACAGACACACTGAACTGCCTGCTTGTGAGCTCTTCCTTGTTTTTCCCCTTGACAAGCTCAGTGTGGCTCCTCCTCCTCTTCAGGTGAAAAAGAGGGGTTGGGCCTGGTGCTGTGACACCACTTCCTGATTTTGAAACACAGTGGAAAGCTTTAGGAAACAAGACATACCACAAGGCACCATGCTGCCACAATGTCCTCCTTAGACAGTTGTTTTCCAGATGCCCTACAGTCCCGAGCTTTCTCACATTTCTGCCATGAAAAGGAGAGAATAATCTTTGGAGTCCATGAACCCATGAATGTGTCATTTCATAAGCACACCTTTGTTCAACTGTTGCCCATTATCCAACTAAACCCCCCTGAGCTAAGAAGACAGAATATGTCTAAACAATAGGTGGGTTATGTGATATTAACCAGATGGTTTGGGAATGTGTGGACTCATCTTCTCAGCGGAGGGGATCATCACGTTCTTTTTGACATGAAATTTTCCTGTGACATTAAATTTCATACAGTTTTAGTTCAGGGTCAGAAAGAGGAGAGCGGTTGTGGAGCTGCGTCCTCTGGTGAGACTGTAAATGATTTTCCATTAATCATAAAACAAGTATGTACAGCAGTGGAGGTTAAACCAGTCTTATCTCAGGTTACTCTGTTTTATAAGCTGATGTAAGTTCACAGAATATATCATACACACGATTCATAGAGCCCCTGAATGGGAGACATCAGGTGTCAAATTTAGGCCCTATTACCTGTTAGAAACTGTAACTCATACCTTCTATAGATGATTACTTAGTCCTCTAAGTTTTGGCTAAAAAAACAAGATTGTTAGACCAGAAACCTTAGCCTTAGGGACTGTACAAAAATGATTGGGGTAAGGAGGGGGGCTGAATCTTAAGCCCTTTTGAAGTGAGCAGGGATTTGGACAATTATCATATTTTTTTAAAAACATACAATCAATATGCTCTCCTCAAAGCCACCAGACTCCAGTCAGACAACAGTTATTTTACCTCACTGGTTGTCCAGCCCGGTCGCACAACAGTTTGTGAAATAGTCACAACATTTTTATTACAGCCACAGACTGAAACGAGCACAGGCAGCAGCTTTGCGGCTTGTGATGGACCAGAGCACCGCAATATTTTACCACCCATCCTTTAGATTCCACTTCATAAAATATGACGTAGATCAGATGATGTCTGACATGAGATCAGAGGTCTGACTATCCATCAAATCAAATACTATCCATCAAATCAAATACCTGAGTCGCACGGCTGGGTGTGGGTCATTTAAAAAATTCACAACATGTTTTCATCTAAGGGAATATTCTGCTTCAATCCATATTTGTTGCCATTTAGCCTTTCAAAAACAACATTTTCACTACGGTCAAAAGCCTATTTGCTCTCCCGCTTGCCACACACAAAGGGAGGCATGAATTACATTCATTTAACCACAATGACAAAACAATTAGGCTCTAACACTACTATAGTAAATTAATTAAGCTGGTACAAAAAAGATCATATTTGCATTCGCTTGACGAATCTATCAAGATGTCAGCACCTTGTTTATGTTGTCGAAACTGTTGAGTTATATTCATTAAAGAAAGTAGATTTGTTATTTTTTTAGGGTGATGACATCAGAAAATATGTGGGGAACCTCAGCTTTTCGTAGATACAAGTAGGGGGGCTTCAAGGAAAATAGGTTGGGAACCACTGATCTAACCCCATCTCCCCCCCTAATAACTTTAATTGCTAGGATATGTAATGACCCTTATACAAATACAATTATTTAATCTGTATTGCTGTTTGCTTTCTGGTCATCAGCAAGTGAAAATCCTCCCTCTCTATTTACCTCTACTCTACCTGCACAGCACTTGATCTCATCATATGACCCTACTCCACCTTGCTCTCCAGATTTAAGCAGGGAACTGGAAGGACGAGGTATAAAGACCAAGTGTAAATATGTCATCAGGGAGGCTGTTGAGACAATAAGCAGATCTTATTGGTCCATGAGGAACCAGGCTTCATTTCAGACTGCTGGCTCTTGTCACTGCAGCACAGATCAGTGCTTGTCCCCCCGAGGCTGCTGCTCTGCAGACACACATTTACACGAACAGCAGCTAAAGGGTGGAAAGTTTTTGGGCGGTGTGAACAAGAGCCCACCCCTCGTGTTAAGTGCTCTTTGGGGCGGCATCACACCTCTTGATCATTAGCATGAAAGAGGAGCTTTGATCAGTGTGGTTAATTAAATCAGCTCTTTCCATCTGCTCTGATTAAAAGCGAGAAAATAAAGCAGGACCGTCCACTTTTATTTAGAGAAAAATGGCATCCTTTGTTTTGATTTGTGGCTAAATGAATAATAAATCATCTGATACATCAGCCATGAGATGTAAAAACAAATCAACAAACCACTATCAGTAGCCTATCTAATGTTTTTCGAATGTCGTACAGTAAACCTCAGCTTGTGGCAGCATGCAGCTCTGGTATGTGCTGGCATATTTATTTACTCTTTCCACTGTGTTTTGTCCTTCGTATCATTCAGTTTGTTTCCTCGGGGCTTCTTTGAAGCATGTGTGTGGCCACACAAATGATTATAAGAATGCAGCTGCTGATGTTCAGTAAATGAAGAATATGTTGGCCGTTTATGAAAGCTCATTCAGCGTACTACTACAGTGCTGCTGATCTCATGTACTATTGATAGCTTTTAGTAGGAAAATAAATATTAAGTGATTCATTTGTGAATTCAAAACTGTTAATACAATTACATTTTATCCTCTGTGTACAAGATGTTGCCAGACTTTAACGCCATCTACTGGAAGTTTCATATTAAAGCATTTAGCTCTGTGATAAGACATATATTTATGAAAATATATGCATAAAGATGAAGCTAATTTGACATTCTGGGGAAATAGCAAAATGTTACTGGTTTATTTCTGTGGAGGTCAATGCTGATTTACATCTCTCACTGCTCTCAAACACTACCAGCTGTGTTTGAACATTAAACAATAGTCCTGTATATGCAGAGTAGAACTGTGGTATGCTCATGCACGATGTTTATGATTAACACGGGCGGATTATGAGACAATGGGCCCCTGGGCACAGACATGCAAAAGGCCCCGCCACCTCTCCTACATAGAGGCAAGACACACCGACTTTATAGTTGTTAAGCCTGTTGTTGTGGTTTTGTGTGTCTTTGTGGTCATTTTGTGTCTCGTTGTAGTTGTTTTGGTCTTTTTAACAGTTATTTTTTGTCTATGGTTGCCCCTTTTTGTAGTCGTTTTCCAGCTTAAGTCATTTTTTGTTTGGCAGTTCCGTCCTCCATACTTTAGATGATGATACAGTCATGTAAAAGCAAGACAAGTAGCAGGTTAGCTCAGGATTCAGACGTCTTGCTGACAGTTATCACTGTTGACCACACATACTAAACTTATATGAAGACAAATATGAAGAAGAGCCATTTCCAAGAGGTATTTTGTTTAAAAATAACAGTACAAAAACTCTTCCAGTATTTTTTTCCAGACAGTTCAACAATAATTACAGCTTACAGTGTTCAAAAATAACATTTCATCACATAACCTGGTAGGAGTGTGTCCACTGCACCAAATGTGTCGTTTTTTTTTTCAGGTCGGTACATTTTCATATTTCATTGTTCGAGCAGCAGATTTATCTTGAAAACATGCAGGTTTTTAAAAGGCTGGTAAGGCATTTGAATGTTCAACATGTTGCTTTGGTTTGAAATGTAAATCTTCCAGAGGAGTGTCAGTGATTTGGGCTAAAGTACCATTTCTCTCTCTTTCTTTTTTAAAAATATTATGTTAATTATTAACAGCCTCTGTGTGTTTTTTTGTCAGTATAAAAAAAGAAACAGAAATCATTACAATTTCATTCACTTCCATGGAGAGGCATCAGGGTGACAGTGGTAAAAGCTTTGTACAGTTTGATAAAATCTACTCTACTATATTACAAAGTCTGTGAGTGTGAGGTGACCAGCACCCCCAGTCTCTGCTCTAGTAGCTGAACATCTGCTGTGCGGAGCCGCTTTGCTGCTGCGGGGCTGGCGGCTGGCTCTGGACGGGCCGGCCTAGCTCCGAGCCCTGACTCTGGGCCTCCTGACTCTCCCCCTGAGCACCCTCCACCACGGGGACGACCTGGCCGCCTTCAGCCACCGGTACAGGCCTCCAGGCCAGAGTCGGGGCCTCCAGCTGGTGGCCCATTGGGTTGACCAGAGTGGTGACGTTGATGAAGTGGGCGACCGACTGGGGCGCCGAGCCTCCGCCGGGACCCACCGTCTCCGGGACGAGCTCGGCCGGCCGGTTGTGGAGCATGGCGGAGCCGCTGACGGTGTCGAAGGTGACGGTGAGGATGGAGTTGTCCAGGGTGAGGGGCCGGTCGCTGGCTGTCAGGTGGCCCACGGCTACGGGCTGCAGGCTGGTGAACTGGGCGGGGGCGTGGCCGGTGATGGGCGTGACGGTGATGTTGGTCAGCCCCACCGAGCTGTTGGGTGAGGAGGCTGATGGAGCACCGGGGTCGGCCAGGACCACCACCTGGAGGAGCAGCAGGTCATATAGATATTTATATATGTTGGTTTGTAAGCAGTATTATGAATACATCTGAAAGACGGGAAATTTACTCTCAACTACAAATATTTCTTTACCTCCAATATTCTTGCCAATTTTTAAGCAAACTAGGAGGACTACTATGACATTTTTTAGTTATACATATATTGTAATATCTGGATAATGTAATGGATCAACAATTTATTCAAAAAAAAAATATACACACACACACACACACACACACACACACACACACACACACACACACACACACACACACACACACACACACACATATATATATATATATATACAGTATACTGTACGGTATATACTTTCAATCAACTCAATTATGACTTAATAGGGGATATAATCTCTTTCTTGATGATTTAATAATATTAATAAAACATTAATTATTTTGATTTATTTTACTAGAACTTATTTCCCTTCTCTTTCGACAGTTTTACCGTATTTGTTAATTTCTGCAGGAAAGGTGCTACATAGTGTGTTTTCATCATCATTTATGTAAATATAATAAATAAATAATAATGAAGTCATAATTGCTGGTTCATGTGATAGTGTGATGTTATGACATTATCTGTCAATTCACCAGTTTTATTAAACCCATTTAGGTTTTAGTTAATTATTACCCCTTTAGAGTGTCTTTTCATGACACTTTGATACTGTTGATATTGAAATCAATCATCACAGCATTTTATAGCTCTCAATAAACAAAACAATAAAAGGAAAATCAAGCTTCCAGTAATACAGAGCCAGATTGGTGGTAGCGTTATTAATTATTATTATTAACAAATGTATATCATCACTGCTTCTGTGCATTTATTCTGCTGGCCATCAGCAGGTTGTGACCAGCTGCTCTCTCTGGACATTTAGTACTTCAGCAAACAAAACTTCAGCCCATTTCTTGTGGTCTTTGAAAAAAAAAGAGATTCAACATGTTATTATGACAATAAAAGAAGAACTTTTGTGAAAATCTTCATATCTACCTGTTGGATACTCTGCACGGCAGAGCTCGTCTCGGTCTCGTCGCCGACGATGACGGCGTTGAACTCTACCATGGGCTCGTGCCTCGGCTCGGCGAAATCAACGTATTCGTCGGACTCGGAAAGCTCCGGCTCGGCCAGAACTCTCTGCTTCTTCCTGGGGTGCCGGGAGGGTCGGCTGGGCCTCTCCTGAGGCATGCCGTCTCTCTCCAGGGTCAGAGAGGGCTGAGGAGGAAGGTGAAACATTTCATGAGACAGGGGACAGGGTACATTTTATTCATTTTTTTATTTCTGCAAATACAAACATGTCACACAGGATGCATGTAACACCAGCTGCAAAGGGACTCATAGTCATGCTGGGATAGTAACACTGTACGCCTGATTGAGAGCTCATACTGTGAATAAAAGGGAACTCTTTATATTTGCACTTTGATAGTTCTATATTTAAGGTACAATCAAACATACTAATGTGCACAATAAGGAAGTTAAAGTATAAGGAACAGGATATTCAGTAGTGCCAGGCATCGACATCATTTTAGCAAACTGATTAGATCTCTACTGCAAAGTGAAAGAGATGTAATCTAACCTGCACAATGCTGATAGATGAATCATTGATTGTCGAGGGTTCCTGAAGATCGTCAAACTCGTCCATTCTTACAGATACCACCTGGAGCCACAAATGACATTTAGGTTTCAATAAGAGCAACTGGCCTGGCCGGTAAAACAAACGGATCCCGTCCCGACTTGACTCACCTCGGGGTGTTTGCGTCGCAGGTGTCGGTTCATGGAAGCGCGGGTGGACACCTTGGTCCCGCAGAGGTGACACGACTGGGCCTCCACCTTCTCGTGAGTAAGGTGGACGTGCTTCTGCAGCATGTACTCCGTCAGGTACTTCTTATCACAGGTCGCACATGTCCATGTCTTACCCACTGCAGAGAGAGAGAAAGAGAGGGGGGGGGGGGGGACTGGGTCAGTCCAGTATGCTAAATGCTCTGATGTAAACATGTTGCAGACTACTAGTGGGATCACATTTGTAGTTTTGACCTTCAAATTGAACAGACTATGATATGGAGCCCAAAAAAAACTGACAAAAAGATACAAATACATCAATAAATAAGTCAAAGATTTTTCACAAATCTCAAACTGCATCACAAGCTGGAAAAACAACACTTGTTCCACTGCAAACACTTCACAAACAAACACTCGAGGCACTGGACAAAAAGCCGTTAGGTGACCTTCACTGTAACATCACCCAGAAGTATAATCTCCTGACCTTGACAGCTTAGTGTGTCCTGCTGATGCTAGTTTAGTGTGCAAAGCGATCAATGATCTGGTTCCTCCTCACCCACCAAAAAAGTTCAGTAACAAACTTTTGAAGCTCAGTACCAAGTTATATAAGCAGTGCACTGTAAATAAATACATAGAATAAATAATTGAACAGAAATATAAAGCTTAATACTTTTCCCTTATAGTTTGACATTTTGGAAAATACGTTTTTTATCTCTCTTGCTGAGAGTTAGACGAGGAGATTGATAAAACTCTCAAGTCTGTGCGGTAAATATGAAGCTACACCCAGGACACGCTAGCATGAGGCCTGGAAACAGAGGGGAACAGGTAGACTAGCCTAGGTGTAAAAATGAAAAGTTTCTACCCTTGAATCATGTCAGCTTCTGGGCTTCATACGTCACAAAGGTTTCTCGCTCTGTTCCCAACCAATCCATCTTCCACCCTTCGACTTTTAGTGTTTCACAGTAAACACGTCCTTTCATTTTTCTAGCAGAGTTCTGTTTCTTTTATTCTGGCTGCATAAATCAGGCTGCAGAATCGGTTCTTGTCTGACCATAAACCGCTCCATTTTTCATTTCTAATTACAGGTTCCCACGTTCAGCTCGGGGTGCACAGTGGTTAGCACTGCCGCCTCGCGGCATGAGGGTCACAGGTTCAAACCTGGCTTGGGGCCCTGTGGAGTTTGTCAGCGTGGCTTTTCTCCAGGTTCCTCCAAAGACATGCAGGTTAATCGTTGACTCTAAATTGAGTGAGTCTCTATGTGTCAGCCCTGTGATAGTCTGGCGACCTGTCCAGGATGTACCCCGCCTTCGCCCAATGTCAGCTGGGATCGGCTCCAGCCCCCCCGCGACCCTGAACACTTACAGATAATGGATGGATGTTCAGCTTGTAACTGTCTTGTAATGATAAGGCTGTTTTTCTTTACTGACATAAGACACTTGCCTGTGTGGATGAGCTTGTGTGTCTCTAGAGTCGTCCTCTCGCTGAACGTCTTTCCACACAGCTCACACATGAAGTCCTTTATACCTGCGAGCACAAACAAACAAAAGGTTTGTACTGTCAATATCAGGTGAAAATGCACGTGTAGCAATCACATGTCTATGTCTAAGGTTTTATTTCCTTACACCTTTCATGGATCTGTAACACACATTTTGACTCACCTGTGTGTCTCTTGTAGTGTTTCAGCATATTGACCTTTTGGGCAAACTTGCGGTTGCACTCCTTACACTCGTACTCTTTGATGCCCTTGTGCAGCTTCATGTGGTGCCTCAGAGCGTGCTTGGTCTTCATGCCTGCACAAGAAAAGATCTGCAAACATCAGCTATTGTGTGTCGATCGTGCCGTTTGCACGGTGCAGAAAGAAAGGTAACGGAGGTGAGTGATGCAGCAGCGAGGACCTGACCTTTGCCGCACTCTGCACACAGGAAGTCCCGGATGTCATCGTGAACCCTGAGGTGCTCCTTCAGCATGTCCTTCCGTGCGAATGATTTTCCGCACTTATCACAGCCGTGGCTCTTCACCCCTGGATGACCAAACAGACACACGCAGACACTCATTCAGCACGAGAAATGGAAAAATGCTTTTCTGTGTCTCTGTGTGTAACTTATTTTTCTGTTTCAATTTGTTATGCCAAATATGTCAACACTGGGGCTGTTAATTGATTAAGATATTTAATCACAATTAACTGTGGACAATCATGTGTTTAATTAATTAATTGCACATTTTTTATCTGTTGAAAATGTACCTTAAAGGGAGATTTGTCAAGTATCTAATCGACTTATTAACATGGGAGCAGGCAAATACGCTTGTTTTATGCAAATGTATGTATATATATATTATTGGAAATCAATTAACAACACAAAAAAATGACAAATATTGTCCAGAAACCCTCACAGGTACTGCATTTAGCATAAAAAATATGCTCAAATCATAACATGGCAAACTGCAGCCCAACAGGCAACAACAGCTGTCAGTGTGTCAGTGTGCTGACTTGACTATGACTTGCCCCAAACTGTATGTGATTATCATAAAGTGGGCATGTCTGTAAAGGGGAGACTTGTGGGTACCCATAGGACCCATTTTCATTCACATATCTTGAGGTCAGAGGTCAAGGGACCCCTTTGAAAATGGCCATGCCAGTTTTTCCTTGTCAAAGCGCAAGTTTGGAGCATTATTTAGCCTCCTTCACGACAAGCTAGTATGACATGGTTGATACCAATGGATTCCTTAGGTTTTATACTTCACTCTAGCTTTTAAACTGAGCCCACTACAACCTCCGAAAGATCGATTGAGTTAATGCGTTAAAGAAATTAGTGGCGTTAAAACGAATTTGCGCTAACGCTTTATTATCGCCTTAACTTTGACAGCCCTAGTAGAAACACTTAAAACTACACAAGAAAATCATTCAACAATCTACAAGACATTTCTTGGAGCCGTCAGAGGCAAAGCAGCAGATCATATTAGAGTCTTGGTTTCAAGAAGTTTAGTGAGAGAATGAACATAAGTGACCATTTGGGGTGTACCTGTCTAAATATCTACCTCAGGAAACTTCAACATTATATGATTTAGGATCACACACGTAATGGGACAAGTGAACATTTTAACTCAGGATGTTTCTCACCAGTGTGGATGATCTTGTGCCTTTCCAGGTTACCAATACTGTTGAAGATCCGGCCACAGATTTCACACGGATGGATGTACCTGTAGGAGAGATGAGCAGATTAGAAATGATGACAGTTACTTTGTACTGCAGGTTGTTCATTTTATGTTGCAGTTTCACTTTGAAATGACCTTTTGTGTTCTAAATCAGATCATATTTAACTTTGAACTACAGTATTGCATTGAGCTCTTCTACATCCTGACCTGAACCTTCTCAATATTGATTACACAGTCTATATTTAAGGGAATAAAAAGGCTTTCACGTGGACTCCCCTCCTCAGCACACTTCAAAATAGTGTCTGGAATATTTTGCCATATTATCAGTATGCAACAGATCTCAGCTGACGTTCTGGTCTCCATAATATTATCCATTAACTCAGCCTTGGTTGGACAAGGCTAAACAAACCAATACTGAGAGGTGGGACATGTTTTAGTGCTTACTTCTGCACTGCGGGGTCAGGCAGCTGCTCTCGGTGGATGACCAGGTGAGCGTTGTACGTGGCCTTCAGTGCGAAGCGCCGGTTACAGATCCCGCAGCCGTAGCCTCGCTCCTTGTGCTGCTGCAGGATGTGCTTCAGGTACTCTTTGCCCTTTGCAAATGACAGCTAGAGACACAGAAGGTCATGAATTTGTGTGAGAAAGACAGAGATATGTAAGTTTATATTACTCGATCTGCTCTTAGCTGTATGAATCAGAGGGCCTTGAGCATGTTCAATGAACACTCTGCTGAAGATAACTCGGCAAAGACAAAACAGTTTATATTCTTAAATGTGCCTCAACTCCCTCAAATGTTGGATATTATTACAAGTTAATAAGATAAAGAACTGGAAGTGTGTGTTGGAGTCTCCATTCCTGTCAGGACAAAGCTCACTTGGCATTTCTTGCAGTTGTACTTGTGGTGCTCGGGATCCTCTTCATCTTCATCGTCGTCCGTTTCGTCGCTGTCGCCTGCTGAAATGCCGATCCTCCTGATGAAGACCTCTCTCTCCTGCTCGTCCATTAGGGCGATATCCTGGAACAAACACAAATGATTCAGCTCAGTGACAGCTAGGATCCAGAGGGGTGTCAAAAGGGAATTTAATGAAACATGTATGATCCAAGGTGCTATTAAATAACCATAGTGACATCTAACATGGTGCATTTTAGTCTTCTCCAAGGAATACATCACTACTCTTCCTCCATAGCCTGGAATGGCAGGTGACATTCGAGCCCCACCTTGAAGTGAACGTGAATGTGATCTCGAAGGACGTCCACGCGGAAGAACTTGCGAGCGCAGATCTCGCAGGTGTACTTCTTATCGCCGTGAGTCAACAGATGCTTGTTCATGTTGCTCCTACAGGAGAACACCTGTGCACACAAACACACGTCACAGATGCACATACTTCCGAACACCCACGGTGCATTTTTTTCCCCTCGAGGACTTGTGTGCACTTCTTTTGACCTGCCGCCATAAACGCCAGTAACCTTTGCTGCTGTGCGGAGTGCTCACCTTGCCACAGATGGGACAGGGTGACGGCTCCTTCCTGTACCTGGTACCTTCTTCTCCATTGGCCTCCAGCTCCTCTCTCTTCATGTGCTTTGGTCCTGTCCAGATGCATTGTGGGTTTAATTCAGCAAAGAGCTTAAAGGCCCAACAGGACAAATATGGTGAAATGAATTAAAAGATGTAGTTTGATGCAAGTTGGAGCTCTCTGCCGTTTTTGATCCAGTCACCTTATTTCTTAAGGAAATTCACCTACATTGTGAATGATGCACCTAAACACAGTAAATATTCCACACAAAGAGACAATTTTTCTCCTACACTGCCCTTTCTGAAAACAACACTTTGAAAACTAAACCTAAAAAACGTGAACAAGACAAAGCCTTGCTCTCTGCTCTCGTGGGACTCACCCACGCCGTGCCTCCTGTGGTGCTCCTGCATCACGTCTTTGCGGTAGAACATCTTGTTGCAGATCTCACAGGAATAGAGCTTCTCGCCGTGCTTCTTCTTGTGCTTGGAAAGGTTGCTGTTGGTGGAGAAGAACCGAGAGCAGATGTCGCACTGGAACGTCTTGTCGTCTGGAGAGAAGAAGAAGAAGAAGAAGAAGAAGAATATGGATAAATCTGACAGGGATGTGATCAGAAACATCTTTCAAAAAGCGAGAAGCGAAGAGATAACTTCATATAAGTAAAAGCCTGTCCGACCTGTCCGACAGTTGTGGAACTTTAAGGCATTTTCCAGGCGAAAGGATTTCTCACACGTGTTGCATTTATATTTGTAATCCTGGTCAGGCTGTTGGGAGCACATGAAAAGAAGACGCATTAACTAGCAGGTAGTAAAAACTCCTGAGCTAACAGCTCGGGGTGATACTCACCAAGTTCTTGCTGTGCTTGTAAGAGATGTGCTGCTTTAAACTCTCCTTGCGGCTGAACAACTTGTCACATTCATCACATTTGAACAGCTTATCACCTGGGAAGGTACACAAGAAGAGATTCCTCATTCTCAACGTACAGTATTTGAATTATGCGACGCTGATTCGAAGGCCAAAATGAGTTCCTCGGCTCACTAATGTGCTCGTACCGTGAGATCGGATGTGTCTGTTGAGGTTGCTGCTGTTCTGGAAGACCTTGTTGCAGAGGGAGCAGCGGTACACCCTCTTGTGCTCTCTGGCTTTGTGTCTCTTCAGGACGGCCCCGCTGTCCGAAGAGCTCCTCACGCTGCTGCTCTCTGCTGCTGCTGCCTTTGAGGCCACCGGCTCCGACCTCTGCACCGAGGGCTTCACATCTGCACACATCAGGAATCAATGTCAAAGAAAAACCTAATAACAATAACGATCTCATAACAACACATACTGGCATATATTCCTCTTCTTTTCTTTAAACACTTTTGCCAAGGGCCTTAAATTTACAGAAGATACTGTATGTCATGGAGATAATATTTTACAATTGAAATGTGAACTGTATACTTTATAATGACCAGTTAGCCAGTAGTGCTAGTAGCATGACATAAACAGAATTTAATGTAATTGTAGGCTGTTTACTAACACGCAGGGCAAAAGCACAGGACACAACCTCTTATACATCCATGGTCTGTGGTCTATTGGACATCGATTGTGAGATTGCTCTCAAAATCTGTGTTCTGGATTGCTCACTTTATGCTCTTCTGGGAAGCAGCAGGGCAAATAGTTTAATGAATAAAGTAAGTAAGTAAATAGTTATAATAGTTTGCATATTTGTAATATTTTATTGTTCAACACAGGCAATTTCGGTAGACACATTAAATATGACAATAGAATAGAAAGTATTTAGTTTTACTTTTATACGGCACTTTGTAGACGGACGTTTTCCTGGTTGCTTTCAGTCCAAAATGGCGGAGGCGTAGCTCTGCTGCTGGACGCTGATGTTTCAATAGAACGAACAATTGACTTTCACTTCTTAGCAATATACGTTATTTGACAGCGGTGCTTTGAGCTAAATGCTAATTATTAATATTATTATTATGCAATGCTAACATGCTGATGTTTAGCAGGTAGAATGTTTACCATGTTCACATTATAGTTTAGTATGTTAGCATGCTAATATTGGCTAATGAGCACTAAACACAAAGTACAGCTGAGGTTGATGAGTATGTCATTAGTTATGCAGGTATTTGGTCATAAATGACTTTTGACTAGAATCACAAAAGTCAGTGGGATTCATCCTCTGGGGGAAGATTTTATCCATTAATTGTTGAGATATTTCAGTATGTGGGGGACCGACCGACTGAGACATCCCTATGGCCAAGCTGCTGGCATGGCTAAAATGATAAAGACATGAAGCTGTGCTCTGTTATCTGTGATCATTTGATCAACATTATTTAATACTTTAATTCTGCACTACAGGAATAACTTCATTTACTTCCATGAAGCTGCTCCATCACCGACTACCTCAGTTAGATATTTGCACCATTTTCCCAGAATGCCATCCAACAACAACCTCTGCAGAATGTGCCTGAACCTGTTGCAACTTGTTCAGTTCAGAGTTATGTGTTACACATGTAAGACTCTTTGGGACTATATATACATTGCATGTACATTGCATATTCTTATTATACTCATACGTACTGTGAACCTTTGTACATTCCTTGGACAATTTTTGCAAATTTCTGCACAAAACTTCCACTTCTAAAAAACGCACAGCTCTTCCATTTTTAATCCAGATATTTAACATTTTTATAGTGTTTTTTTTTTATATTTCTATTGTATTTTTCTTCTATTCTATTTTTTTTTCTTGTACATATGTTTTAAATATTTTTTCATATTTTTATTTTCTTCTATTCTATATTTACGTTTCTTGTACATATTTTTATACTATTCTTTCATATTTTATTGTATTTTTCTTCCATTCTATATTTATGTTTCTTGGACATATTTTTATAATATTTTTTCGTATTTTTATAGTTTTTTTCTTCTGTTCAATATTTACATTTCTTGTACATATTTTTATTTTATTTTTCTTCTATTCTAAATTAACATTTCTTGAATTTTGTTGAGTTTTATTTTTATTTTCTCTTACTATGTTTATGTTATGCACCAATACACCAAAGCAAATTCCTTGTATGTGAAAACCTACTTGCCAATAAATCTGATTCTGATAGCAAGTGCAGGAGAAAGAAGAGATCTGTGTTACATTGTGAAAAGCAACCACAGTGGAATAACTAGTATCTTTGCTTTTTCTGAGATGAATTTCTAATCGTATTATTGTTGGATGCCTGCACAGGACAGCGAGTCTCCAAAGAAGCTTTTGCTCTTTCATGAACTGATACAAATCCTGATGTTTATCGTGTATGTTTTAGATCCTTTGGTTCATCTCAACAGGATATCAAACGAGTTCTCCACAAACTGGCTCCAGAAATCTAATCTCTTATGTGTTTGAGGCTGGATTTTTCTGATCAAGCCTGACTGTTTTGTCTTCCTCACCTTTGTTTTTGCCTGCGGTAGCTGCAGCTCCGGGCCTGCGTCCCTTAGCTCTCCTCCCTCGGCCATGTCCCCTCTTGGGGCCCAGTTGAGCTGGAGGGGGGGCGCGCTCCTCCTCATCGGGGCCGACCAGGCTCTCCTCTTGGGGCAGGAGCGGGTCGACCGGAAGCACTGATGCTGTTTTCGCATCATCGAGATGACTCAGCAAGTTGCCTGTGATCAACAGGAGGAAGCGGGGGAATCAGAGCGTGTAACCATGACACGGCATTACCGCAGCAAGAAAACAACTTTTAAAATGCTTGTTTTCTGAATGGAGTTTGGATCGATCAGTGCCAGGCTATGCTAACATTGTAGACGCTCCATTAACACTCAACATAACGTGATCTCGGCATAAATACGGCAGCGACGTTGTTGTAAACGGATCAAAAGGATGCTGAAATAACAACATAATGATGCCGAAAAAAAGTCTTAATTCATGCTCTGTCAGGTCTGTCAGCAAGATGAAAATCAAACAACTTTTAAATAGCTTTTTTTCAGAATGGAGTTTGGATCGATCAGTGCCAGGCTATGCAGCTGCTCCATCAACACTCAAGATAAAGTCATCTAGGCCTAAATACGGCAGCGATGTTGTTGTTTAAATCATAGACAGTCTGTGGTTTATACACATACATTTATACACAGAGTTTCATGCGGTCTCTGTACAGATATGAGGTACTATCGTAGCTCTGGGTGCCCACAGACAGCTACAATATTTTTTTCCTCCATTTCTGATTCAACATCGTCAGGACGTCAGGAGGATAATCTCAACGCTGAAAGGCTTTCACGACACAGCGTCATGAGAATTTCTTGCTCGTGTTGAAATATTTCAACACGAGCTTCGCGCTTTGTTGTGTACGTACTGTGAGATGTACTGACTAGAGGTGATGGATGTTTTGAATGATCTTACCTGCATTGTTTTCTTCAGCCACTGGAGGCATGTGGGCTCCAGTTTCCTCTGAGGTCTCTGTCACATCTGAATAAAAGAGAGACAAACTATGAGACACAACTCACACTGTTACCACGACACAGCACAACAGCATCAGTGCTGTAACGTCACCTACCTGGTGGAGGCGCTGCTTGAAGTGGAGGCTTAAGGGAGGGCTTCTCCATCTTCTTGGCGTAGAAGGCTCCGTACCAGACCCTCAGCTCTGTTCCTGGGAGCACATCCTGGGAAACAAACGGAGGGGGTAATACACCAAGCTCCTATTAGACATGAATGAGCTGCAAGACTAGATTAATCCCTGAAATCTTGGACCAATAATCCTGACCACCAACAAATTCATTTAAACTTTATTCACAGGACGTACATGACTCCACGTAAACTTCACAGTAGGAAGTTTAATGCTGACTCAAATTATGCCATATAGGGGAGATTGGTACCTTTTATCATATAATTTGGGAATGCCCTTGTGTAGCTAATTTCTGGAAGGTGGTGAAAGAAAATCTGTCTGCTATATTACATATTACGTATTCCTGTCCCTATCTGTATTGATTTTAAATGATCTCTCTCAGCTTCAACTACAAAAAGCCCAAAAGCTGACCAAGAAGATGGTTTATTCTTTATTTTATTTATTCGTAACTCTCCCTCTGGTCCTGTTTCTGTGATATTATTTAGTTTTTGTTTGGGCTTCATAATCTGTTTCTTTTACTGTTTATTGTAGACGTCTTTCGGTGTTATAATACTGGCTTAATTTATAAGGAGTGAAGCAACATCGCTTACATCAGTATCACTTACGTTAGTGGTCATCACTTTGTTCCTTATTGCAGATATGTATGTGCAATATGTTAGTATGTATTATATGAATGTAAGTGTGTATGTATATATAGGTGTGAGGTGTGTGTAGATGTTATGTACTGTATATACATATGTATGTCTAGATGTATGTTTATTCATTCATAGTCATCTGGATCCATTATAGTGACTTTGAGTGACTTAATATGTCATATTGTTAAATCTTACTTTATACATAGTGTTTTGTTTGATGACCTTTATTCACTGCTGTATTGCTGATTGTATGTCTACATCTCTTCGGTTCAAATAATAATACATATGTCATCACAAAAAAGGAAATCTTGGACCAACAAGGCTTTAGGTTTAGGATGGAGACACACGCACCTGGGAGGTGTTGAAGTACACGTCATCATCCTGCTGGTACGCCGTCAGATTCTGGTGTTTGTGGTCGGCGGCGGGTCGCACCAGCATCATCCAGTTGCAGTCTTCTTCACTGCTGGAGTCAAAACACACCACCACGGCGTCCCTCTGGAAGATCTGGAGGATCAACAAGAAAGGAAGCTAAAATAACAACCACATCCATCCATTTATAATAGGACAGAGCATCAAGTGTGTCTGCTCTACATGTAAACATCAGGCCGCACCTTAAGAGGGAACACTCCTTCCTTCTCCAGGATGGGGACCCTCTTAGCCTCAAAGGGCCCGAACCGGGTCCTCTTAACCAGCCGGCGCAGCACAAACACCCCCTCCTGCCCGTCGGCCACCTGTCTGATCTCCAGGCTGTTTGGTAAAGACGACCTGATCCAGGACAAGAACAACTTAGTAGGATTGTTAGAACACACAAAATCATTCATATTATTTCCTCGGCACTCCGCCTCGTGTTATGTGAACACAATGACTCCATTATGTTTTCAGGGGCGTTTAAAAATAAAATGTGGATTTGCCTCAAGATCTGAATTTAGCACGCGTGGGATGAAACTTCAAGTGCCAGGAAGTCAACCATCTGCAATGAGCTCTTAACTCACACAGTCTCTCTTCAAGGTCTAGAATATTAATAACATGACACGTGGAAAGGCTTTGTATTTTCATTCCCCCGTCTCCACGAGGAGGATAGAGGTCAGGGTCAGCTTACACTGCAGATAGTAGGAATTTAGGCTGCGGTTTCTCTGGTTGAATCTGAATGAACTTACAAGGGATAGTTTGGGTGTTTTGAAGTGGGCTTGTATGAGGTACTTATCCATAGTCAGTGTATTACCTATAGTAGATGACGGTTGGTTTGGAGAAGCAGACAGGATCAGTACCGAAGCAAACAATGTGCTGCTGTGTACGGGGCCGGTAGTAAAACATATTTTAGACACCTAAAGAAAGACCCACCTAAAACAGTCAATATCAGTTTAAGTGTATGCTATATTTAGAATATTTTCACTGGTTTACCTTGCCGTGAGACAGTTATACAGTCTATGTTTCCAACGGGGAACTGAAGCCGTTATCTATGCTCTCTTCACAGCCACCAGACTCCTATGATAAAAACAGTAATTTTACATCTTCGAACACGGGAGTTGCTGGTCTACCGCTGCCTCCATCGGTTAGTTTGTTTGTGTTATTGTGTGACTTTGGTTAGTTCAGATTCACTAAAGTCACACAATAGCAGAAACAACTAACCGATCGAGGCGGCGGTACACCAGCAACCTCCGTGTTCTGCTGGGTAAAAATTACTGTTTTTTTTTTCAATAAAGTCTGGTGGCTTTGAAGAGAACAAAGATGGATATAACGGCTTCGGTTCCCAGTCGGAAAAAGCTGTCTGACGGTGAGGTAAAGCGGTGAAAATATTCTAAATATAGGGATAGATTTTTTTAGGTGGGCCTTTCTTTTAGGTGGCTAACATACGTCCAGAGCAGTACATTGCTTTGCTCCCGTGCTGGTACTCCTGTCTGTTTCTCCAAACTGGAGGGCGTGCCGACCGCCATCTACTGCAGGTAATACACTGATAATAACCTCAATCAACCCCCACTGAGAAACACCCAAACTATCCCTTTGAGTTGATGGATGGAATCATTAGTTTGATGTCAGTCAGTGAAGTTCAGGCACTTTGAGCTGTCACTCACCGGGCCCGGCTGAGGACGAAGGAGTCCTGGACGGTCACCAGCGGTCCCAGCTCGGGACACTCCGAGTCATGGTACTGGCCACAGTCCTCACACCCTGCAACACATCACATCACAGCACACCTGTCACCTCAGCCCAGTGTCACACTGTGTCAGGAGCTCAGTGGATTCATACTCACAGATTAACTCATCTGGTGCCTGCTCTGCCATTATGCCAACCTGCAAATAGAAGAACAGATATATCATGTCTTTAATAGGACAGCAAGGAGCTGGAAAAGGACATTTATATGAAGGAACTACTTTTAGAGTGTTAGAATGTAGCTGAACTTCATAGCCTGTCCACACATTTAACCTGGGACACTTCAGCTGCTCTGAATGCTGCAGCCCTGCAGGCTAAACAGCTGTGTGTTATAACAACATTAACAGTGTTTTTGGGGTATAAGCGGTGCAGCTGGAGCATGCATATTAACGTGTGCAGTCCGGGCAGGAGATGGGATCCAGGATTTGAGTCGTTCCCAAACTCTAGCCGGGTTTTAACTCCGATCAGAGCGGCTCCTCTTCACCAAAATGTAACAAAGAACAGTCGGCATGGCGGATGGACCGGAGACGCAAACCACCAAACCGGAGTCGATGCTCTTCAACGCCGTGCAGTCCCCGGTGGAGGCGGCAGAACGGAGCCCGGAGCGAACCGGACGAACCGGCTGCACCTTCACTACAACACTGCGTCGCCGTTTTGTGGGAAATCTATGTGTATTTATAGAGAAACGCGTTACCTTTTCTGCAGAAGACCCTTCATTTAGCGAATCCTGACTCCGGGTTCCAATCCGCTCCAGAAACGGCGCAGGACCGGAAACCGCGCCGCGCCGAGTGCATTGTGGGGAATGTAGGCTCGTCAGAGTTGATCAGTCAAATCAGTCAAGCATTAATAAGGCAATTAGAGGTTGTATTGTAGTTTACTAAACAAAAATAAATATGGAAAAACACTTGAAAGTGTAAATTATTCTTATGAATTACCACAAAACCTTATAATAAAATAAAAATAATAATAAAAATATACCATTACAAGTAAAAGTCCTGCACTCAAAATCTTGCTTACGTAAAAGTACAGAAGTATTATCAGTAAAATGTACTTTAAGTAACAAAATTAAAAGTAGTCATTAAGTTGGATGGCACCTTTTCATGGTTATACATTTTATAGGATTATTATCACTGATGCATTAATGTGTGAGCAACATTTTTGTTGTTGCTGGTCAAGACAAGAGATGATGACTTTATAAAGTGTTTTGCAGTTACCTGCAAAACCCTTCTCTCTTATAAAGTAATTTTTCTCTGTAATTGAGTCTTATAAAACACATTTTTTCAGTGAAGTGAAAATTTCTCCCCTTGTTTTCATTTAAAGACTTTTTTTTGCATTTAAAAATGACAGAATAAATGTCTGTAACAGAGAATAACACAGCTTGCAGCACTAGAATTATGAAAAGGTTGATTTTAGAAAATTCTCTATTTTCTAAATTTGCATTGAAAATATGTTGAAATATTCCTACTACACTGGCAGATTTTTTTTTTTTTTTTTACTTTTTATGAGAAAATATACCTCTGAGGACTCAATTTCTAGACTAAAATGAGTTGATAGGAGGGAGATTTGTTTTCACTGAAACATGCATCATGTGCTAGAACTAGAAAATAATCTGCAAAATAAAAATTAGCCCCTGTAAAGTAACAGAAGTGGAATAGCACATCGACATGTACAGGTTTACAAGCTACAGGAGCACTGTGGAGAATTCCCTACAGCCTGGACATTCAAAGTAGCACCATGTTCTCAGTTATTCAATCAATATTTATTGCTGAAAATGAAATAACTCGATATGTATATTAGTTACAATCCCTGCAGGGAAATGACTGACATTCTGCAACAATAGCTATGTCACTCCGTGTCTGTGCACAAAGCAGATGCCAATAAAAAAACATCAGGAAGTAGTTTATTAATCACATACAGCCCTACGGCTTACTGAATGCATAACAGTAGCCAATGCTTGCAGGCTGCCATAAGCAAGGGCTCTGAAGCTTAGCATGATTAAAACAACCCGTTTCCCCCTCCTGTCCTCAGAGTTTAAAGGGGATTCTGTCTGAAAGGTAATTAAATTTTCTTCAGCCCGAATCTGGGCTTTTGTATATATTTTAAAACAGACTCCGGGGAGCAGAGCATGTACTGTAAATACCAAGACAGAAAGACAACCCAGACTGTATCTGCAGGACAGTGTCATGAACAGCAAGTGAGTGTTTTTAATTTTCAGATAGTCTAATAATGTAAACACTCGGTTAACAGATATGTGCATAGGCTTCTTGATTATAGACATTGCTGATGGTGCAGAAACATGGTGGCACCCTCGTCTCTTAGAGCCAGTCCAACGGTTCTCTACAGCCCTTCGGTCCTCTGGTGTGACGGTGGACGCAGCCTCAGGAACCAAAAGTCACGTCAAGTCAAAAGGACAAGCCCACCCCGTGACGTCATCCTCAGAATAACTGTAAGGCAACCTGTTAGTTCTGTCTGTCACTGCTGCGTCCGTTCTGAGCAGATTATTGAAGAAACAGTAGTTGACATGATGTACAGAAAATGTCTTCAACAAGCTGCTCACAAAAAGGAAATACAATCATTAGCTGGATAAAAAAAAAGAAAGCAGCCAAAGTATTTGGTTGCTCCCAAAGGTGTTCACACGTTCTCTTGTTCATGTGTTCAAAGCTACATCTTTTAAAAACAATAAAACACCCAATATAAGAATCATTCGGATGAAATGAGCGCTGAACACGTTTCATTAGTACGTAATGCGACAAGTACGGCCGAGTGTAACGTCACAGTCCCTGGATAAAGGTTCATTCACTTCCCTTTTGACACAGTAACAACCCTGCTGATAACAGTAGTGTACAGGAAGACAAAGAAGTAAGTTGCATATCATTTGAAAACACTCACATATAGCTAAAGTTTCATGTTAGCCACAGTGTCACTGCTTCTTCTTTTCCTTTTCCTTTTGGAAGGGTGATAACTTACGTTTATTACGCGACTTTGTTGAATACTCGATTCTGATTGATCAATCACAGCGTTCTATGGTCTGTTATTTCTTTATAGCAGACCGTTGCTATGTGTAACAGACCGTTGCTACGTGTAACAGACCGTTGCTACGGGCGCAGTTCTGATGTCGAACTTTGTGTAAAATTATTGATTTCTTAAGTAAGTAGCCGTGCAATAAGCGGGATAATGTACAGCTAGCAGGTCATTGTTGTGAAATAAACCCATTCAGGGCGCAACACTGACCGGCTCGCTGTACATTATCCCTTATTTAATGGCTGGTGTTGCATGATAACACGACCTCTGTACATGCCAATCATACAGGACTGGTTCTGATAGCTTTGATAGACATAAGGCTGCGGATAGCTTTGTTTTACAGCTTTCATTTGCACATAACATATAGCTGTCTTGTTTTATGCGGAATAAAATTAAATGAATTTAAAATGAACTGATATAAATACCATATTTCATAGTATTAGTGTCAAAAAGTAGTCGTGTTACTATCTCCCACTTGCACCGGTCGTGCATTGAAAAGATCGTCTCCCTTTGTGAATGTTTTTTAACACAAATCTCTATCAGAGTTGAGCAGCTCCTGTCATTGCACTTTAAATAAAGATACTAAAATTGTGCAAATCATACAAACACCACTCTTGTGTTCATCTTTGGTCCTGTTGGTCCACCGTAGGAATTTTACGGGTTGCAGCAGGGAGAGTTCGCCCCCAGTGTCGGTGAGGTAAAGAGTGACAGCCCACACCGCTCCCTTCTGTCGGTCACAAGGCCACAAAAGCACTTAAAGATTTCAAAAATGTTGCATAAAATTTGATAAGAGAAACATGCAAAATAATATCCTCTGAAATGCCATTAATCCAGGACAGGAGACCTTCATTCACTCATGCACACACTTGCTTTTGGTGGAATAGCTGCTTCTTGTAGGAAGCAGGAAACGGCAGTAACAGAGGATATTTTTTCCATCTGCACAGCTTTCCCTTTCACAATGCAGGAGCCCCAGTATGCAGGTTGGGCATTAGGGGGAGCAAGTTAGCCAGGAAGTTTGCCAGTGCAGGATTGAGGTGGAGGTGGTGATGGTAGTTGTTGTAGGAGGGACTGAGGTGAGAGGGAGGAAGTAAGGAAGGAGGGGGTCACGCATGTGGATCCCCCATGGAGGTAGCGCCGTTGGCTTTGCTCTTATTCTTACTCTTGCGGCTGAGCATGCGGCTAAGCGTTGCTGTTCGGCTGGCCCGCTCCACTGCGGCCGGAGACTCCAGGTAAACCAGGTCATTGTGGGACTGGCTCATCCCCGGGTCCTTGCGCTGGTGACGCCGCCGGAAGAAGAGCTTGGCACTCTTCTGGAGGAAGCTGCCTGTAGTGGAAATCAAAGGACAGGAAATATTCATTGTGATGCCTTGAGACAAGGACCATGTCAAGATGACACCACTCGAGGCAAAATAAAACTTTGAGCATGTACAATATTCATTTGAAGCATCTGAAGTGGGACCTTGACCTCTGACCTCAAGATATGTGAATGGAAATGAGTTCTATGGGTACCCACGAGTCTCCCACAGACATCCCAACTTTATGATAATCACATGCAGTTTGGGGCAAGTCATAGTCAGTATAAGAGTAGTAGTCATAAGAGTATTAAATACTTGACAAATCTCCCTTTAAGGTACATTTTGAACAGATTAAAAAAAGTGCGATTAACTATGGACAATAATGCGAATAATCGCAATTAAATATTTTAATCGATTGACAGCCCTAATTGCAAGTGAATATCTCAAAGTGTTCAGAGGACTTTGTCAATATTGTGCAGCCCCGCAACACTTGTTCTAAAGCTCTAACATATAG
Organism: Sebastolobus alascanus; assembly: GCA_916701645.2. Taxonomy (NCBI): domain Eukaryota; kingdom Metazoa; phylum Chordata; class Actinopteri; order Perciformes; family Sebastidae; genus Sebastolobus; species Sebastolobus alascanus. The sequence continues at coordinate 1,929,963 of CAKAOJ020000069.1, forward strand.
CAACTATGTGATGTGCTAATAATTGATTTTAAATAAACGTAAAATGAATTTGACATTGCAGAGGAACTGTTATCTATTCTACTGATAGTTAGCAGATACTACACATACTAGAGCACCTAGGATACTACAAGTAGCTCATGGAATAACTTACTCATCTGGACATATAGTGTGCTTAGCACTGCTCTCCTCTAAGACGGCAGTGACGATAGTTCAAAAAGGAAAGGTTGTAACAGTCGGAAGGAAAGAGAGAAAAGAACACAAAAACAGACTGAATCACAGAGGATCAACAGATGGCCACGAAAACAGCCAAATGGAGAACATTTATCAAGTTCTGCCTTTAAAGCGATATGTTTTATGGAATAATAGGCCTATAAAGAGCAGCTGTTTCACCATGTCCACGGTTACTCGTGGCTTCAGGTAGTCAGCGAGTCCTTCTGTGACCTCTCACCTCTTCTCTTCTTGCAGCTTGCCTCGGACACACACATGGACAGAGAGGTATGGTCGAGTTCCTCTCCGGTTTGGCTCTCCCAGTCCTCCGGAGGCCGGCCTATTCCACTGGGGCCTTCCTGGGGCTCAGACACATCTGGAGGGCTGCTGGTCCCTGACGCAATCGCTTTGGTCATATCGTGAGTGGAGCTGGCCTCTGACATTGAGGCGTCCATCGCTGCAGCGTAGCCCGCCATCATAGCCAGCTCGTCATCCTGAGACAAGGGCGTCTGGGAAATAATAAAGCATATTCCTATTTTTTAAATCAGTTTCTAGTAAAGGATGATTTCCTTTGGTTTAACATTTGCATTTGTTCATGCAAATACTTCCTCTGGCATCATGAATGACCAACTATTTACACTGGCAGCTCTGAGGACCTGTGTTCACCTGTCTTTTAATGTCATTTGAGCGGGAGGATGGCAGTGGGATTAGGCAAACAATTTTCCACTGAAGGCCCAGTTTTAGTCAAAGTAAAGCGCCTTTTCCACACAAATGTGCTGGCTTGGCTTGACTCGGTTTGACTCGGCGCGTCAGCCCAGCACAGCAGGTATTTGCATCTCCATTACAACAGGGCTACCCGCCTGAGGGTGCGTGTAACCACGGCTGTGACTAGTGGTCAAAACAGCGGCTGTAAAACGGTGGATCAACACATTTCATTACCTATATTCTTCACAATAAAAGTCCCCTGTTGTTTTTGCTGCTTGTACACTTCCTCCCTGCAGTATTAGTAGACCTGTTTATATTAAAGAATAGGCACTAACAAAAACAAAGCTCCACTAATTCACTGGCAAACACATTTCATTTCCTATAAATTCTTCACAATAAAAGCCCCCCGTTATTTTGTTATTTAAAAGCTTTTATTATGAAGCTGCAAAATCAGGGAATGTTGAGTTTCAGCAGCAACTTAACTCGACTCCAAGCCCCCAGGTAGAGCGTTGGGGGGAGGCTTTAAGGCGGGTTGGGCGCACTTTGGCCCGACTCCAGAGATGGTCCGTCTCGGGTGCGACTCGGCACAACTCGGCGCGCTAAAACTGGTAATGGAAATGCAAATCAGCGCAGCATGGTTTCACTTGGCATGGCCAAAAGTGCCAATTGGAAAAGCCCTATAAGTGTACTTCAACAACATAAGGAGTCTCTTCCTGCTCCAGACACGACCTGCAATGTGTCATTTAAGATCTATCTTTCCTCTGTCCTGATCCACAGGTTAGAGAACACCACAGTTAAAAAGTGTTAAAACTAAAAACTGATTTCCTAAACAGCAAACACTAGAATCCTCGGCTCGGCCTCGGTTACCCTGTATATTAAATAAGAGAAACTGTTCTCCTAAAATGAAACAGTATAATGCACCAGTGAAGAGTTCCCCATCCTTACTTTAGTGATGCCAGAGATGATGATGGTACTCTTCTTCACTGGGGATTTGAGCTTCTGCTTGGCAGACTGGTGGAGTTGCCTGATGGCGGCCTCGGCCACCGGGTCCGTGCCGTTGAGCATCAGCAGCTCGGTGTCAGAAGAGGACAATGCCTTGCTGACTAGTGCTCCTGGCAGACACACCTGCTCTGATACGCGGCGCTCCGACAGCTTGGGCTTGTTGGCCACCGCTTTCTGGGCAGGATCTGAGGGAGCACAAAGCTAGCTTCATCAACTGCTTCATCGACTGCTTCATGGGTATGAATATATGATATAAACATAAATGGTTAAGATTTGACAATGTGCATTATGGAGTTGGAAAAAATTACTGCAATTTCAGCTGTGGCCCACTAATAGGTCTTTTCTTCAGCAGACTTTTTTTAGTAAGACTTATTATTATTATAGACTTATTTAGGGATGGAACTGGTTGAACAGCATATTTGAACTGTATTGAAGTGTATTATATAAGTTTTGGAGGGTGAATTGTGTTTCTCGTAAGCTTGGGCGGTATCTGTTTTAAGAGCCTGAGCCGAAGTTGTGGCTAACTGGTATCAATCACAAGGTAGCCATGCCCTAAAGCATCCTCTGCTTTATGGTCTATTTGACTCTAAATGGGACCATAATTTACTAAATGAACATCATGCTGTATTGAAGAAGACTTGAAACTAGCGATTGAGACCATAAACTCATGTAATACTGCCCAAGCCTAGTTTGTTGCTGTAATACTCGGCGACAACAGGCTGAAGTGCACCTCTATCTCATGTTCTAAATGGGACTAAACACATTCATGTTTTCTTCCAGAGGAGTTTTAATTTACATAACTTGCTAACACACAATAAAAGTACCTTGTGTTTAGAGCGCATGGAGGAATTAAAACTCACCTGGAAGAAAACATGAATGCTTTTAGTCCTATTTAGAACACGGGGCAGTTGTGCACTTCAGCCTCTTGTGGCCAAAATGAGTATTACAACAACAAACGTTTGAAAATGTTTTTTTTTCACCTGTCAAAACTATTTTTCCACCTGTTTTTACAAATGAAAAAGTAACTAAGAAAAATTATCCTGTCAAAAAAAAAAAATCCACCTGGCAAAACTTTTCCCCCCACCTGATTCACAGATGGAAAAAAGTAAGAAAGATTATCTTGTAAAACCTTTTTTTTTCACCTGTTCTTAAATAATAAACACAGGAGAGATAACAATTTAGATCAGACTTAGAAAATGGATCACCAGAAAAACAAATCTCACTTGCCTCTCAGGGCTTCTGTAGATTTGGATACAAATGATATAGATTAAATCAATATTAATATTATCATAATCTCAGCTTCAACATATAGCCTCCCTGTACTGTAACTTGTCTGTGTGCTGTATCAATTATGGAACATGTCTCCTCAGAATAATCTGTCATCTTTGTCGGTGCTGTGTCGTCTCACAGTTTGTGGTGCCGTACCTATGTTGAGTCCAAGAGGGGGCGGTCGACCCGGCTTGCTCTTCACCGCGGTGATGGTGGTGACCACCGTGCCACAGGGCATGACTGTACGGTCCATCTCCACCTTCTTACTGGAGGCTGGGGTGGGAGGGTGCCAAGACCTCACCTCACTGGGCTCCAAGTAGGTAAACTGAAGGATAAAATTACCCCACAGTTGATATTAATAACTTTAAATGAAAAAGGTGAAAATAACTAAACTATATCTGTTGATATTAAGGCAAACTTACATCAGTAGTAAGTGATCCAGTCACTACATCTTTGGTCATGAGTGCAAATGTTTGCTGTCCTTTGGGCTGCTTCTTTACAAGATCAAAAGGCACTGACACCTGACCAAGTAATGAATCTAAAAAAGAGAAAACACACGTACTTTAATTCAGTAGTACCAACACATGTGAACAAAAGGCTTCCTCATCATGATGAATAAAACACTAATATATCAAAAGGCAGCCAGTCATTTGTTCCTTACTCTCTTGAGGTTGTCCATCATTCATTAACTGAATATTGAGCTCTTTTGATCGTCCATTCAATTCACTGAGAATGAAAGAGTAAAAGAATGTTCAGGAAAACAAAGAAAATGTATTAAAGATGCTGATGGATTGCATTAAAAAACTAAAACAAACATCATCTTTGCAAAAATAACAGGGAGTGTTTGCAGTAAAACTTACAAGATAAAGGGCTGGTCCCAGGCAGGATTGGTTGTGTTCTTCAAAACAGAGGTTTTAAACCTCTGTGGAGGATCGTCTAACTGCATTACACACAGAGGATTCATGCTGCCTACAAACACAGCAGACAATAGTCATTATCATAAGAAACATGATCCAAGATCTAACTGCAAATTCATTGGAATACCTTTTGACAGCTGATCACATAAAATGTGCTGCTGCAAGATTACATTTAGCTTCGGTCACTTCCTCTGCGTCACTTTAATGGACAAAGGGAAGGTCAGCGTATATTGTACACATGATGAATTATGCATCGAGGAGACTCAAAGTAGTAAGTAACGACTGAGAGCTCTTCCTCAGCACATGTGATGAAGCCTATTTCATGGAGCACTTAAACTGAACTTTATTAGTCACAAGCCAGGCTCCAATACTGTGAAAGCATTGCGTCTTAATGAATACAAGATCAGCAAAAACCTTAAAGATAAAGCATCCAATGCAGCAGCTCTGGATCTGGCTTCTAGCCCACAGGAAGTCTCACAAGTGAAGCTAAGCTAAGTATAACGGCTCTTCACTTAAAGGACGGAATATAGATAATGAAGTGTTGAATGCTGTGTCATGTCTCTGATGTATAATATCAAGTGTTGTGCAGAATACTTAAGAGGATGTCTGGAGTCCTGAAAACAGCTGACTCACAATTAGAGAATGACTCAACGCAGACACTACCAAAACAAAGTTGCTGTGGATGATGTTAAGGTCCAAGACTGGACAGTAATCTTAACAGCATCTCATGACTCAGAACATCTTGTCCTCTAGTTTCACGGCTGACAACTCTCTGTTTTCACTCTGATCGGAACACAGGGTGTAGTGATACCGTTGTGGGTGTATTACGAACATACTGCCAACATTGTTCAGCTTTAACCAGTAGATTACCACCTTTGGCGGCCAACTGACAAACAAATCTGTTATCTGGAGAGCCTCAGGACTACAGTAGGTTGGCATAATAAACAAAGTCCAGGCAGAAACAGTCCCTAAATAGTCGGGGTGTAAGAAAATATCGATACACGTGAGTATCGCGATATTATGTTACAATTACGTTATGGTACAATACTGTATCGATTCTCCAAAAATGCTGTATTGATTTTTAATTAACCTCTGAAAAGTTTTACAGCGAATGAATGTACTGGCATGAAACTAGAACGCCTAAGGAATCTATTGGTACCAACCAAGTCATACTTACATGTCGTGAAAGAGGTTAAATAATGCGCCAAAGTTGGGCTAAATTTTGGCGATACACGGACAACCCATGCAGCGCATTATTTTTTAATCAGCTCAAATAGTCAAAAACGCTGAACAAACACCTGTCTTTTTGCTTTAGACTTGCAGACACAGACTTCTGCACAATGTATTTTGGCTTCAGTGTGGCCGTAAGCTTTTGACAGAAGATATGCTTGGAAAAACATATCAAACATATCTTTTACAGAACTGTAAAAGTTTGCATTTCTCTAAAGTGATTACAATAAACCAGAGATATGACTGCGATGCACATGTGAGCTGACCAATGTGGCCACAAGGTACAGAGGGGACTGAGGGTAGTTTATGAGCTCAGGACAAAATAAAGATACTAGCTACAGGTGTTTCATCAGAAAGGAGACAAGCGTCCAACCTGCAGCATCCTCCTCCTGATTCAGTGTCACCCGGATGTTCTTCACCAGCAGCTTCCAGTCGTGGGCGCGGGGGGGTTTTGGGGGTGAAGCCATGTTGTTGCGTGCATCCTATTGTAGAAACCATAGTAAGTAAATAACTCAACAATGTTGATCTACGGGCTGCTATAATAATAGCAACAATGCAAGTAAAGTACCCCTTTCCCAGCTTTTTCAAAAAAATGCTATACAATATAACAATAGTTTGCACAAGAGGTGAGGACTTTATGAAAAACAACCGTGCTGACAGAATGTACTCTTGTCCATGGTTTCCATGGGATTTTCATTATGACCATAGAGAATTTGCGTTAGAAGTCACGGTTTTAACCTTGAAAGGCCAAACAAATCATACAAGCTTTTAAACACACAGTGTATCCGATAACTTTTCAAACAGTTCCTGGTTACTTCTTCTCGAAAGGGCAATTCACCAGTTTTTCTCCATTTCATATCAGGGAAAATTCAAACATTTGGAAAATAAGAAACTTCATTCTGGTCTCTGCTGACTCGCTAGGCATCTGTCAATATTTATGACACTTAACGCACGTGATCAAATCGGGAACACATGACATGGCATCATGTGACGGCTGGGCAAAGAGCACATCAGTAAATGCGTGTCAGCATAATAAACTCATTACACTACATTAGTGCAGGCTTTAATTAGGCATGCGGTGACAGTGATCACATGATCCAATTATGAATCTTTTACAGTTTGTGGAGACACAGTGGCTTAGTAGGTTTAACATAATTGCAATAACCCTCGAGAAGTATCTGTGTTGCCATCAAAATCCGTCCTGATTAGTTGCCTTGTGAGGCTTGGATATAAAACCTACAATAACCTTTTTTGGCCACTTGGCTGCGGGAAGAAGTTGCCAACGCAGCGAACACACAATATTGGGCTCTTTCTGCCTGGTGCGGCTGAAAACAACACCAAAGAGTATAGAAGCAAAGAGATGACACATTGTTTTTTTTGACAATAGCCACTAGATGGTGCTGCGGTAGCGCTGCCGCCATTTTGGACTGAAAACTCCAATGAGTCTGTGGCCATAGATGTATAAAGAGACGTCTGTAAATCAACTTCCCAGTACGAACACTTAAATAGCTCTCATTTAAATCGTTGTGTCCTAAAAGATGTAAAATTAACTAACAGCTGAATTCAGAGTTATTTTCCTCGGCATAATGAACGTGCATCACACCCACGGGACTGCACCGCCCTGCACGCTCTTATGAAATATCCGGTTCTGCCAGCTTCCTGCCAGCTGTAATAATGGATATATTGGCTGTAATTCATCACTTTTATTATCTTATAATACACCCATGGGCTGTAAGCCTGTACCGTGGTGGATGTATTAACGTCTCTGTTCCCAAACAACCGGCTATCGGCCAGTAGCTAGTAGCGCTAGTAGCATGACATAAACAGAATGTAATGTAGTTGTAGGCTATTTACTAACACGCAGGGTAAAAGCACAGGACACAACCTCTTATACATCCATGGTCTGTGGTCTATTGGACATCTATGTTGGAGGTCCTAGACATGAAAAAGATTGAGATTGCTCTCCGCTTCCATTTATGTCCATCGCTCACTTTATGCTCCTCTGGGAAGCGGCTGGGCAAAAAGTTAAATAAACAAATAAGTATAGTTAGAATAGTATGCATATTTATAATATTCTATTGTTCAACACAGGCTATTTTGGTAGAGACCTTAAAATTATGACAATAGAATAGAACTTATTTAATTTTACTTTTGTACAGCACTTTGTAGGCGGAGGTTTTACTGGCGTCTGGTAGTCGCTTACAGTCCAAAATTGTGGAGGCGTGAGCTGAAACTCACTATAAAGCTTTGTAACGCAGAGGAGAGCTGTTCATTAATTAATTAAAGCTGGTAATTCTCTGCAAGTCCATCACTATGATCGACCCCTTTCACATTATTGTCACATTGTCATTTGATACATCGTTACTATAAAATATTGACTACAGTCGCTTTAAAGTCCATTTGTCAAATTGCAGCATACTGCAGACAAAGACCTGGCATGACAAACCTTGCACTTGTCTGCGCGGTGTTCTTGTGTGGCAGTTCTTAAGATGTAATGCATCAGGCATGACTCCTCCACTCACCTTGACCTCTGAGGCCTGAGCAGGCCTGCAGCTCAGCAACACAGAGGCACGCGTCACACATAACAGCTGCCTCAACTGCTCCTTAATGGCTGCCACACTGAAAGTGTTGGCATTGTCCTGACAGAGAGAGATTATCATATCAGCCATATCCCACATATTAAAAGCATATTGACTTTATTAAACCAGAAACATAACCTTCTTTGTGGAGGTAAAAAAAACAACAATATACACTTTTGACATCTTGTTAATGATTTTTGAAATCTAAAAAAAAAAAAAAAAAAAACTAAAATTAAAAATGTAATAAAAAGAAAAAATCATCACTGGATAGATTAAGTGTAAGAGCTCCTGTTTACATGACTTAACAAACATGACACTTGACAGAAACACATTTCTATAAAGACAGATCATCACAGACCCACAGTCCCTTTATTACAACCCAAATTCAATTTATTTTTGTTTTGGTACAGTTAAACATTTCTCCCTGTCGGTGTGATACTTTGTTTTGATGCATCAGAATTTATACAGACGGCAGGTCCATCTCATTATCAAATTACCTGGGTGAAAGAGGGTGTCACCTGCAGCTCCCCTGTCTCCAGGTGAGACACTCCCCAGCTCACCTTGACCTCATCTGCAGCTTCTTGCATCTGTAGGTCAAGCTGAGGAACACAGAGGAGAGAAAACCATGATGCCTTATGATGCCACGGTGATCAGAGGTCATACAGAATACACGTATAGTAAATCTATAGCAGTATAACATTTAATGCAGATTCCCTAAAACTGCCTTTTTTCAAATTTAACCTTTATTTAGCCAGGATGGTCCCATTGAGATTTAAAATCTCTTTTCCAAGGCACATAAAAGCACAAATAACAGACTTATTTATGATATCACTACTGATTCTCTGGATATCAAGCAACATATGGAACATAATGAGTTTCAGTGTGCAATCATTACGTTTGCCGGTGGCACGTGGGAGAAGTTTGCCTTCAGCTGCTGCTGTGTTTGTAAATAGATTGTATATTGAAATAGCTAAATACTGTTTGCTTTTCTCTGTTGTGGGTTTCCTTTTCAAGTCTGCGTGTGTGCAAACAAACAGTAAGCACACCAGTTTGTTGTTAGTATATACTGTATATAGTATGTATAACCAACACTGTATAATAATGGCTGTGCTGCTTTACAAGCCATAACCCCCTGAGACCCGCCCACGTTCCTGGCCGACTTTATTGTCTTTCAGAGGCTGTAGCAGGTTCAGTTTTAGAGCTGGAGTGAATGTAGACAGATATCATATGAAACTAAAAAACCTAAAGAATCCATTGTTACCAACCATGTCATACTAGCTTGTTGACAAGGAGGCTAAATAACGCTCGAAAAACTGGCAGGCCCATTTTCACAGGGGTCCCTTGACCTCTGACCTCAAGATATGTGAATGAAAATGGGTTCTATGGGTACCCACGAGTCTCCCCTTTACAGACATGCCCACTTTATGATAATCACATACGATTCGTTTGCATATTGGCGACGAATCTTCGTGGTTGTGTCGGTTGCAGCGAGGGAGAGACCCCGTGCTGTTTACATGCGCAGTGGGCAAATATGCTTGATTTATGCAAATGTATGTATATTTATTATTGGAAATCAATTAACAACACAAAACAATGACAAATATTGCCCAGAAACCCTCACAGGTACTGTATTTAGCATAAAAGAATATGCTCAAATCATAACAAGACAAACTGCAGCCCAACAGGCAACAACAGCTGACAGTGTGCTGACTTGACTATGACTTGCTCAAAAGTGCATGTGAACAATACCACTTGTCTATGGCCACTTTAAACTAAGTAAATTGGGGAGAAACAAATCACAGGATTATTGTGGCTGCCGAATGTTCTGTAACTCTAACTGCTTTAACAATTACGCTCCTGAGAGCTCCTGTTGCTGTGGTTATGTTGTTTGATGACTCAAATGTCCAAATATCAAACCATTAAGCAAGCCTAAAACTGTCACCACTGCACCAGCTTTCATAACATCAGACGTCATGCATTCATTTGTTGACTAACTTCAATGGCACCAAGCAATCATGTTAGGCTCAGTTAAAGTGAAGACATATTTATCATATCATATCTGATGTGAGGAAATTTGTAAGGAATGATTTTTGAGAGTAGATGACTGTGTGACTGCTGGAATTGGTGTTCTTAGGTGGCTATTATCCTGGATACAATTAATTATATGACCATTTTGTTAATTTACTTTATGAAACTGTATTCTTCCTCTTCCTGTTTTCTAAATCAACACCATACACTCGACAACAAACACATGCAGTGCCTCTTTAGTCAGCCCGACCAACAGGAAAAAAGGTTAAGAAGAAAAGGTCGGCAAGGTGTACATCAACATCTAGCTCATCTGAGAGACAAAGTGAAAGAAGAAGAGAGGAAAGAGAGAGACAGAAGAAAACAGACTGAGCCATCCTGTCCCAGCATGCCTGGATTCCAGTGTAAGACCGAACAACCGCCTCTGTGATGCCAAACAAAGGCCTCATCAGATAGCAATGAGAATGCTTAGATGGATCCAGAAGAACAATATCACAGCCTGGCTGCATTGATCACACCCAGATGAGTTCATACAAACAGCTTTTACTGGCAGGGTATGTTAGCATAATAGTTAAACTCCATCCACATGAGCTGAAGAAATGAAATAGTTTGCCAAGAAATAGTTTATTAAATATATAATATAACCATTCAAGTGAGGGCTGCACGATTATGGCCAAAATATATTGTGATATCACGATTATTCATATGACAACATATTTTATTGCGCTTTCACAATAAAATAAACAGAGCACTCTTTTCTCTTCCATGCTGTGCTACATCTCTGTTAATTTACAAATTAGGGCTGCACGATGTTGGAAAAAACTGACATTGCAATATTTTTTTCTGCTATATATATAAATTGCAATATGAGAAAATACAGGAATATTCACCCTACCCTTTTTTTAGCTACATTTTAAAGTTGAATGCTTCAATCTGGTGCACTTCGAGAGCAAAATTAGCAACAATAACAGCTATATAATCAATTTTATGCTCTTAATTTAATCATAAACACATTGGTTGTATAGATGAATGTGTGAATGAAAATGGGTTCTATGGGTACCCACGAGTCTCCCCTTTACAGACATGCCCACTTTATGATAATCACATGCAGTTTGGGGCAAGTCATAGTCAAGTCAGCACACTGACAGCTGTTGTTGTCTGTTAGGCTTGAGTTTGACATGTTATGATTTCATCATATTTTTTATATAAACTGCTAAATGCAGTACCTGTGAGGGTTTCTGGACAATATTTGTCATTGTTTTGTGTTGTTAATTGATTTCCAATAATAAATATATACATACATTTGCAAAAAACAATCGTATTTGCCCACTCCCATGTTGATGAGAATAATAAATATTTCACAAATCTCCCTTTAAGGTACATTTTGAACAGTTAAAAAACATGTGATTAATCGTGATTAATTATTTTAATCGATTGACAGCCTTAATTTATTTATCATCTCCAAATGTTAATTTTTCAGTAAAATATTGCAGTATTCAAATGAAGTGAGTCAAAGGTGTTGGGATAAGTAATGGGTAGTGTGCAATAAGCCGTGGTGAGCTTTCATCCTGTCCTTAGTTTCAGTGTTAAATCTTCACCAAAGTATGGATACAAGCGGCTATACAGGCTAACCCAATTGTATTAAGGCTATTTTTAAACCAATAAGGTGCTTGTCACCCTTGCTGAACGCATTGTGCCATAAATACAACCTGAGAGAGTGAGAGACTCGAAAGCTAAAGTCAGGATTAGAGTCGGGGGCGGTTTTGTTTTGGTTGTGGATCAGGAACATAAAGGAAGCCTCTTGTCTCCTTTTCACTCTAATTGTTTCAGCTTAGTCTGGAAAAGTCAGAGAGCCCTTTTCAAATGTCTCCATCCATCCACTGGAACATTTGTTAGCCTTTGACTGAGATCCATTGCTAGAATGCTCCTGGCTTGTCATGTTATGAGTGCTGGTATATGTGGACCAGAAGCCCCGGGGCATTTACGGTACATGGACACAATAATAAAAACACCCGGTGCACTGTGGTGTGCTGCTGCTGAGTGTACTTTGTCTTTTAACACGCTACTGCACCACATGGCCTGTTGCATGTGATGCATACATGTGACATGCGTCGTCCCAATGCAGTAACAACATAGTTACATATCTAGTTGTATGACTTCTAGGGCTGTCAATTGATTAAAATATTTAATCGTGATTAATCGCACAATTTCTTATCTGTTCAAGGTGTACCTAAAAGGGAGATTTGTCAAGTATTTAATTCTCTTATCAACATTTGAGTGGGCATATATGCTGCTTTATGCAAATATATGTATATATTTATTATTGGAAATCAATTATCAACACAAAACATTGACAAATATTGTCCAGAAACCCTCACAGGTACTGCATTTAGCATTAAAAATAAGCTGAAATCCTAACATGGCAAACTGCAGCCCAACAGGCAACAACAGCTGTCAGTGTGTCAGTGTGCTGACTTGACTATGACTTGCCCCAAACTGCATGTGAGTATCATAAAGTGGGCATGTCTGTAAAGGGGAGACTCGTGGGTACCCATAGAACCCATTTTCATTCACATATCTTGAGGTCAGAGGTCAAGGGACCCCTTTGAAAATGGCCATGGCAGGTTTCCTCGCCAAAATTTAGCGTAAGTTTGGAGCCTTATTTAACCTCCTTTGCAACAAGCTATGACAAGGTTGGTACCGATGGATTTCTTAGATTTTCTAGTTTCATATGATGCCAGTGTTTTCACTCTAGTTTAAAAACTGAGCCTGCTACAGCCTCGACTGCGTTAATGCCTTAAAGACATTAGTGGCTTTAAACAAATTTGCGTTAACTCGTTATCGCTTTAACTTTGACAGCCCTGAAATAAATAAAAGATGAATAAAATAAATTGCTGCAATTTCCAGGTAAGAACAAGGTAGTCATTAGTCATTTGTGTCATGACTGTATAGGCCCCTGACAAATGTGAATATTGACAAAGTAGGCCAGCCTTACTGGAAATGGGCCTGACAGTGATTTTAATGAGGTCTTCGGGACATTTGCCAAGCACAGAGAGATACCCCAACCATTTAATCTCAGACTCCTGCCAGCAGTGAGCCAATGCTGGGCAGCACATCATGTTCAATAAAATTTCCCATTAAACTAAACCACAATGACTTCCAAAGGATGTAACTCTCTCTGCAGCGTCAGTCTTAAAGGGATATTCATAAAAGAACAAACTGAGTATTGTTCACTTTTCATGGAACTCGCGACTTTAATAGATGCCTTAGGACCGACTAAAGAGCATTTACCTGCATCTCCAGTGGAGCTATACAGACTGTGTATTTACGAGGATCCGCTGTAGACATGGCTGTCGACGCTGCACTGACAGAGAACTGAAGCTTCTCCCCAACCACACTGCAGCGAGCGGCCTGTTGGGAAGACAAAGTGAGGCATTAGTGTAATATAAATATACCGAGAAAGCTGGAGCTAAAGCCGTGACGGCATTTGCATGTGACTCGCATGTAGTTGTACCATGTCATATGAAAGAAACTCAAATAGGGAGGGGAAATACAATTTGTACTAAACCGTAAGGTGCTGCTGTATGTCTACCCATGTGTGAGAGGAACTAGAAGGATTCATTTATAATACACTTTGTTACTGCGTGTGTAGAGTCTTACGCAAGAAACACACAGCACAAACAGACTGAACTCATACCAGTGAGATGTGTTTAACTTTGCTAAATCTGATCCAGAAGCAAAACATCTGCCTTAGATGAAGTTCATACTGAACTGTGAAAAAAGAAGGACATCTGTGCTAGCTTTCAAATGCATTATCAGCAGATTCAATAAATCACTTTCACTGCAATGGAATGCATCTGTAACAGCGTGAATTAAAGCTGAAATAGGCAAGTTGGAGGAAATATGATTTTCGGTGAACGGTCACTATATCCTGACACTAGTGATGGAGAAAGGTAATCTGAAAAAAATCATGTGCATGTGTCCTCCGGCGCTCCTAATGGCATCTGCAAGATTTCACAGACTGGAGGAAAACAACCAATCAGAGCCGAGCTGGAGCCTTGCCGTCTCTGAGCAGCTGTCAATCACTCGCAAACTCCGATCAAACGGTCAAACTAGGCAGCGCTGATCAAATATGAATCAACATTCTGTTACTGTAATGCCTATTTCTTGCATAAAATGTTTTCAGAAACATATTGTAGTGTGCTGTTTAGCTGTAAAATGAGAAAGTTTGTGACCCGGCCGCCATGTTGAGATCAGTTGAGGAAATACCAAGCACCGCCCACCAGCCGGAGCAAACTTTCTCATTTTACAGCTAAACAGTACACTACAAGATGTTTCTGAAAACATTTGAGGCGAGAAATAGGCATTACAGTAACAGAATATTGATTCATATTTGATCAGCGCTGCCTAGTTTGACCGTTTGATCAGAGTTTGCGAGTGATTGACAGCTGCCTCCGTTGAATGAACAGCCAATAAGAACGCTCTCTCTCTCTGAAATGACCTGTGATTGGCCAAAGTCTCCTGTCACTGGCTAGATTTTTTAAAGCCTGAAAACAGAGCCATGATAAGGTGCAGAAGTCTAGTTTTCTCTCAGAACACTTGAATTACAATATGCTGAAAGGTTATTATGGAATTTTCGCCCAATGATGCCAAAAATATTCTGTCCACTGCCGCTTTAAGTGTCCTCTTACTTGAAACATATGTATTCATTGCATTCCTTCTGATTTCAGTGGAGGATGGGTGTGTTTGTGTTCAGTTGGGTATTGGATCACTGCAAGGGGAAACCTAAGCATAAACATAGGTGCTGGTGCATTCCTGTCTGCCTGCTCCTCCTCAGTGCTGAGCTTGACAGCTATGTAAGCTTCTTAGAGCACACGCGCACACACATACATACGCAGCGTGTGGGTAAAAATAAGCCTCTGTTCATTAAACTCCCTGCATTCAACAACAGAGCACCTGGTATTTTGCTCCATATCACGATGGTCACAAAGAAAGGGCTGAGTTTGCATTGGGAGTGCCGCAAAGCCAGCCAGGCCGGCAACACAGCGAGCAATTTGTCCCTATTTGACCTCTCTCACAAAAAATAAAAAGCCCTCCCTCCCACAGGCAATCTACTATTGTTATTAATTCAATAGTACTTGCTATGTACTTGTCTATGGATGTTATGTATCCCCTTATTTATCTATTTGTCTTGTTTATCTATTGATAATCTAAATGTAACCCACTCTCCCACCGTAGGCTGATGCTTCTTATTTGGGAGTGATATTTAAGATGTTTATGATATTTGGATGTTGGATGAATTTAGCTATATTGTTGTGACATGTTATTTGTTATTCTTACTAAAAAATGTTTGATACATGTATATGGACGTAGTCACTAATGAAAAGTCACAAATAGCTATTTATATATTTACTTTTACGTCTCTCTTTTTATTAACATGTATGGTTGTTTACACTGCATACATGCAGCTTATTGTTCTCTCCCCATGTTTCCAGCCTACGCTTCATCAGTTCCCAAATAGGGGAGGTTATTTAAGAGAATGTGAGTCTCAGATCTGTTTGACTCTGATGAAGACGCACTTGCCGTCGAAATGTTAGTCTTCTAATAAAGTTGATTGCCTTTAATCCGTGTGCTCCAGTGTGCTTTGGACCTGGTTTCTGAAGTCTCTCCTGTTACAAGATTGCCCTATTCTGTGAGCACTGGACTGACATACTACTCTTTGTGAAACGGTTGAAGCTCGTGAAACATCCTTTCTTCTCTCCGTCGACAGTTTGTTTTACACACAGTCTGTATCACTGATAAAAGAAGAATCCTACAAGTGTTTCAGAGTCTTTTTAAGCAGAAGTGTTCATTCATAGCGTGTCTTTTGATTTCTGTAATAAGCATGTGGACACATGAAAAAAAAAAGCTAAGCAGATTAATTTGCCCAATCTAAATTAATGGGGGAAATGTCTGTTGGCGAGTTGATGAGTCAGTGCTTGTCTACTGCAGGCTAAAATGCAGCACTGGTCGTAGAGTAGCTCCACTCAATTAAAGGAGGGAAGATTGATTTGAAGGACAGCTTTTGTCAATAAAGTACATAAACAAGGAAATTAGAAATCTATAAGTGTCTGCTGCTGCTGCTATAACCCAGATGAATGCGGAAGCGGTCATGAAAAACAAAATCTATTGTTGCTGTCAGTGGTTGGGAGGAGGAGGACACTGCACCGGCACTCAACAACAGAACAATTGATCTAGATATCTGCCTGAAAAAGCCCTTCTGTATTACTAAAATGGTCAGTGTACCTTGTTTCTGGCCGACTTTTGAAAGCTGGACACTTGGCTGACCGTGAGCTCCGATGCCTCGACACCATCCTCTTCAAATGTCAACAGAACAGGACTCTGATGGGGAAGAGGACGGAAACATTAAAACAACAACCTATTACACATACGCAACTCATAGAGCAGGAAAATGAAGCTGTTGCCAATACATGAGCAATGATCTTGGCTGTAATGCGTCACATTGACGACGTCAAAGCATGTGTTCTGACATGAGAATACCGAGGAATAGAAGAATAAAACGCAGATGGTTCAGGGGTGGTGCAAATTTGACACTGCTGAGTGTACATTATCAAGAAGCCAGAGTAGAGTGATGCTGTTTCTGACTAATGCCAAAGGATGGCTGAGATTTGACTGAAGTGGCTGGGTCTTCAAAAGCTACCTATTAGGAATGTAAGAAAATATTGATTTACAGGAGTATCGCGATATTATGTTGTGTGATATTGTATCAATTCTCCAAAACACTATCGATTTTTAATTAACCTCTTAAAAATCTGACGGCCCTGCCGCTATACGATCTTTCGGAGGTTGTAGCGGGCTACTGGCATCATATGAAACTAGAAAACCTAAAGATTTCATCGACACTAACCATGTCATACTGGCTTGTTGCGAAGAAGGCTAAATAACGCTCCAAAGTCACACTAAATTTTGGCATGTTTTGGGTGAGGAAAAACTGGCAAGGCGATTTTCCCAGGGGTCCCTTGACCTCTGACCTCAACATATGTGAATGAAAATGGGTTCTATGGGTACCCACGAGTCTCCCCTTTACAAACATGCCCACTTTATGATAATCACATGCAGTTTGGGGCAAAAAATATAACAAATGTGTTATTTTTGCCTATTTTAAAATGGTGTATTCTGGTGTGTTCTTTATACTATGACAGTTTTCCTAAAATTAAATTAAAAAAATATCGCCTTGCTTACAGTATCACAATATATTGAATTGTTACCCCAGTATCATGATATGAATCGTATCGCCAGATTCTTGCCAATATATATGAATGAGAACCTAATTCCATTTAACTTTGTCTTTGGATTATATATGGATGTTTGCTAGTGTGTGTAATCTTATCTTTTTTTTTTCTTCTTTTTTTCTCTCCTCTCTCTCTTTACCATCCTTTTTAATAATTTATTCTTCTTTTTAAATTGATTAAGGTATGCATTGGAGAGTGCCCTGATCAAGCCCCACCAAGGGTTTTTTTGCACCTCTCCATCACATTTGTTGTTATGTAATCTCTACTTGCACCTTTTTTATATGTGTAAACTAATAAACAAACAAACACACAATACACAGCCCTACTATCTATATATGAGAGCCTAAATCAGATGTCACATCCTATGACAAGCTGCACTTTCTTTATGGGAGTCACCTGCCTGCCACAGAGCAGAGTGGTCGTGGCTTGGTGATCATGAGACTTACCCCACGCTTCCTTGATTGGTTATTCAAAGCCCTGCACCAAGCTCCTCTCCACTGGCTTTTCCAGCTTTTCAGTGACAGCGCCCATCCCAGCAGAGCCGCGGCTTCCTCCTTCGCCGCATTGTCCTCTAATGCTGCTGTCTGCTTCTTCTTATTTCCCCCTTGTTGGAAATACTGCACGAAATACAGTACGAGAGTAACCAGGGATGCGAAGAAAAGTGTGACCATGCATAGCCACTGCGGATCCTCGATGCCGAAATATGAACTTGAACTTTCAAAGTCGGACATTCTTTGCAAAATGAAAAACGATGATCTCTCAGCTTAGCACACCTCCTCTGAGAAATATCCTCATATTAAGGTGTTTGACCAGGGAACGGCCAAAATCAATGAAAGCAATCTCCAACAACTGATAGCAGCACAGATCTCAACCCCCAGAACAAATTATGCTTATTGTGATCCATGTTGCAGTTCTCCATAGTAGCTTTAAAAAGCCATATAGATGTGCCAAAGCTTGTTATGGAGACCTAGAGCATTGTTAGAGAGCTAAAGGAAGTCTCTGGCTTCAATATAAACCTGCAGAAAGGCGCACTCTCCTCCTCCTCATTGAATGTTAGCTTCGTTAGCTAATCTTAGCTTCGTTTAACTAGCTATTCTTCATTAGCTTCGGAGCCGCCAAAGTTTCCCAAAATGTGAGTTATATCCAAAGTCTGCGGTTTAGCTCCACCGGACGATATCCAGATATTGAACAAGAGTCCCGGGAAACCATCCTGAGGGCTGAAGAGAGAGAGAGAGGGCAGCTGGACTTTGCTTTGAGGGCTCAAGTCTGACTGTACAAAAGTTGCTGTTCCCAAAACGGATATGTGGCACAAACTGTAAGTCCCAGAATGCACCGCGGCAGAGAGAGTTTGTTGTTGTCCGGTGGTCGTGCGGAAACCCCAAACACGCATGCGCGAAAACGAGCGTATTTCCCAACTGAGGTCAAGGTGTGATATGTAAAAAGTTTTTTAAATCAGGAATGAGGTTTTGTCTTATAGTAGCAAAAGTTAGCCGCATAAAAAGACTCCTTAAGAGATAAACAAACGACCTCAAAAACAGTGTTTTGATCCTCGCGGCTTGCCGTAGGTTGCCCCTGACGTCATTGTTCAGCACATCTTCCTGTCCCCATTTGTAGCAAAACACTTAGCCAGGTAGCTTTTGTTACAATGTGCTCAGGTCGCACACATTGCATATGAAGGTAGGTTAAGCCTTTAATAAGAAAATACGATTTTTGTATTTTAATATAGTGTAATACACTGTGTGGGATAGGCCCCGCCCATTTGAAGAGGTAAACAAAATACATCTTCGTCACCTAAACGTGATCGAGCTGCAGCTATCACTCAAAGTCGTCGCCTGTTAAATGGAAATAACTACAATTCAGCTATGAATTGCCGCTCGGAAGTTCTTGAGGTGACAGTGGAGGCGAGGCAGGTGGAGGAAGCGATGCTGTCTCTGCTGCACACCATCTTACTGCATCGCAGCTCCGGGAAGTTTCACTACAAAAAGGAGGGCACCTACTCCATAGGCACGGTGGGCACGCTGGACATCGACTGCGATTTCATCGACTTCACCTTCGTCAGGATCTCCTCGGAGGAGCTGGACCGAGTGATCAGGAAAGCTGTGTCTGAGTTCAAGGTAAATTGGTGGTTTTCAAAAGTGTGATTGTTGACTGTAATGCTTGGTATGGTATTTTTACTGTATTTATTTGTGATAATGCTGCTTGACTGAAGTCTGTCATATTTATTATTGTGTTATATGTATTTATTGTATTTTGGATTGTACTTGAAACTGTGATGTTATATTGTGATCCTGTTGTGATGTTATGTAGTGTGCCTATTGTGTCTATTGTGTCTGTTTTTAGGACTACAGATGGAAATTAGCTTCCCTGCTAAATCTGGTGCACCCATCTTTTTGTTTCTATGTAAACAATTAATGTCTGTGCACACAGTCCTTTTAAACCAATAAAATAAATTATAATGCTTGGGTAAGGCCTATAATTTGACGATTTTTTATGACATGCTCTGGTTACAGGATGCTTTGAGCAACTCTGGCAGCGATGGCATGGGGCAGATCTCCCTGGAGTTTTACCAGAAGAAGAAGTCTCGCTGGCCTTTCTCTGACGAGTGCATTCCCTGGGAGGTGTGGAGCATCAAGGTCAACGTGGTCAACCTGGCCAACGAGCAGGAGAGACAGATCTGCAGGGAGAAAGTGGGCGAGAAGCTGGGCGAGAAGGTGATCAATGTTGTCGAGGTCATAAACCGCCACGAATACCTGCCAAAGATGCCCACCCAGTCTGAAGTGGACAATGTTTTCGACACCAGCCTCAAAGACGTCCAGCCCTACCTTTACAAAATCACATTCCAGATCACAGACTCTCTGGGCACCTCCGTAAGCACAACAATGAGAAGGCTGATTAAAGACACCCTGGCACTGTGAGGATGCTCCAACACACAGAGAAGAAAGATCTGGATGATTTTATCCAGAACTGTATCTATAGTCATGCCTGGCAACTCTTTTTATGATCAAAAACACAATTTGACAGCTCTACTGCTGGTACAACGAAGCGGTATCAGTGTGTCTCTGCTGTGGATTCGGTATTGCTTGTATCTTGATTATGTAATGTGGATTTCAAAGATATTTTGTTTTTGCAAGCTTTCTCTTTCCAAATTATCTTCACCTTCCACCATCTAGAAATGTAACTTTAACACAGTAGCAAATGACACTATATCATTTAAATTCTTTCAAAAGTTGTGTTGCTGATAATGTCAAATCTGTAAGTTATTGTTAATCTTTGACAATAAATGTTATATAAATCAGCAATCATAGCTCTTTCAAACTAAAGATTCATTTTGTGAACCTATCCCAACCTTTGAGATGAAAACAACTGCTGGCAAAGAGAAACTCACAAGACTGGATCATATAATAAGATATAAATCTGTTTTCTTTTTATTTATGCAAAATATATGGCTGAGTTTGTGAGCAGATTTCCTCAACTATATGAAAACTTCCTCTCTGCACACAGCTTCAGTGAGAGTATGACCTTACACATGGGTAGGACAGGATTTCCAGTTTGCCATTTTTCCAAATTAAAGCAAACACCTCCTCTAAAAGTTCACTCATGAGTTTCCAGCCAGAAACGGTCACGGTGGCCCACAGCTTGAAAAACATCCCCCTTTCTCAGGGTTGTCTGCCAACAGGATAACGCGTGTGTCCGTTTTCACATACTTTAGTTACGCAGGTAATCAACAAGCTTTTTTTTGACTCACCAGGCAGTCACATTGATGAAACTAACAACTGGCTGTTAATTATACAGTATATATACATTATTATATTTAATTGAAAACCTAATGTCTTATGAAGTTTTAGATTTTGAAGATTTTGGAATATATGGCAGATATGTTCTTTTTTGTCTATCACAAAATCCAAGGCCCTATACATTTCCAATCATGGCAACCTGTCACCTTCGGAGACAATGAAGACGCATTAAATCCAGAAAGTCAATATGGCTTAAAGGTTCCATATTGTAAAAAGTGAAATTTTCATGTCTTTTTCATGTTTAAGTGCTATATAAATACTGTGAAAGTATCAAAACGCTCAATCCATGGAGAAATACACACAGCCCATATTCAGAAACTGTGCCTTTGAAACAAGTTGTCAGGATTTCGGTAATTTTGTGATGTCACAAATATACACTATTTCGACCATTGCACAGTTTTAAAAGTAAACATTCTAAATGTTGTCGCAGTTTATTTCTGGTTGCAGTGTATTGGTGCCTTCAAATTGAGTCGTGTTTACCGTTTTCAAGAGAAGAGTCCATATGAACGCCCTCCTCTCGCGGTATTCACGACCTCGTAAGTGTAAAGTTTCTGAAAGCTCCGAGTTCACGAGTTGTGACGTGTTTGTTGACGTTGTCAGAAATGCCGGAGGCCATGGAAGCTCATTTTTCGGTACACAATAAGTGAACATATTGTAATTTTTAGTCGTAAATTGTTTTTCTTTGTACTTTTGTAATAGGTCTGAGGAAAATGTTGATATTCCCAACGGCCTCATCTTTCTCCTTTGTCATTATGCCTTTGCATTTACTGCATAATGTTACCGACTTGTTTGCTTGCTAAATTGTAACGACTTTCCATGTTGTAAACACAAGCTCATGAGTTTCTTCGGGGTTTAAGTGTCTTGCTCAAGGACACATCGACATGTGGCCGGACGACAATGACGTCACACATGACGTCACGGAACATATTAGGCTCGTTTGAGATGAACTGCACCTCTTAATTAAATGATGAATTTAGAGATTTTCGTGAGAAGGAGATATCTTTACCTGAAATTACTGAGTGTATTAAATGTCTTAAAGAAAACAAGTCCCTAATGATGCTCTGACAGGGGAATTTTATAAAACCTT
Source organism: Sebastolobus alascanus (assembly GCA_916701645.2). Taxonomy (NCBI): domain Eukaryota; kingdom Metazoa; phylum Chordata; class Actinopteri; order Perciformes; family Sebastidae; genus Sebastolobus; species Sebastolobus alascanus. The sequence goes on from CAKAOJ020000069.1 coordinate 1,952,070, forward strand.
TACTTCTAAACTTGCACCTTTCTTACTAGCATTTGAAGGCACCATCTGTGAATAACATCAGCTGACAGGAAGTAAACATGGACCCAACAGCAAATCTGTTGCAATTCCATTGAAATGCTCTAAAACGGAGTGTTTCAGACAGAGGGTAAATACAGGCAACGTCAGGCAGACGGTGTGAGGAAAATAAAGGGTTTTATTGAACAATACAGCATGTAAACATGTTCTAGTATAGAAACATAGAATACAAGTAGATACAAGCTCAGTACAAGCTCTGCAGTTTGTGGTAATGTTGAACTGTATTGTGATTTATGGACAAGTGATTTTGTATTGCATTTTAGTATAATGCAGTACAATTCAACAGCACCACAAACTACAACCTCCAAAATGACCATAAAGTTGAATAAACACCTGGTTAAAAAAAAATCTTATAGAAGAAACTGAATATTATAACCTCAATGAAGATATTTTATCGCAGGGTTATTGTGTTAGACTGCATTAGCAAGATGGATCTAATAAATTGGTGATTACTAATAATTGCAACCTATACACTCACAGCAATCTCAGCATCAGGTAAAGAAACACATGAAGAGCTGGATTTACCTGAGGTTCACAGAACAGTGCAGGCCATCTGTCCATGATGTCTTAGACTGCAGAGCGATGCTAGACAACTTCCACTCGCTGTGTGTTAGTATATATAATAATTTATGTAAAGTTGAATAAATTCAAGAAGGACAAATATATTAATGAGGCACGATCTGATCTTGCAAATGTGACAGTTTATTCGACATCAGCTTATACCTTATGTAATGATTTCATGAATAGCTCTGATCCAGAATCAGGTTATTAAATGACCGTATTCCAATGATGAAATATAGTCATTTAAATGCTGTTGAAACAACAGTTATATTTAACCTGGCCATCTAATAAAAACTTTGACTTAACAACCAAAGTTAAGCCGGTTTTGACGTCTTTTGATCCTCAAATCACTGCCTCCTGGCATTCATTTAATATGAACATGTTGCAATATTGTTATTAGGCATTTAGTCTCTGTTTGTATTACCCTTTTCATATTAAATGAATTCCAATGATAATAGTGTTTTCCTGCTTTAGGCCACAAACCACAAATATGTCCGTTTGGCTACAGAAAATAACATTACATAAATTAAAACGGTTTCATACATTTAAGTGCATAATAACATTAAGTGTGCTTAATGAATTCGCCATTTTTTTCATGTTGTTTTGGGTTAGTTTTCCCCACACTACACAAGTCCGCCAGCATTAGCAAGTTAGCCTACAGCTTTCTATCTCTATACAACATTCTCTAACAAATTGCTTCTCTCACCAACATGTGCAAACTAGCTAATAAGTTACATGTTGAACCCTTAAAATCTAGCATGTACACTCAATTTAAGGCATACAGTATTTACCGAACTGTGAAAAAGAATAGAAGAAACACTCAAGTTGAGCAGATGTTCACATCAAGGCAAGAAGATTTATTCTTCCCCTTTGTGTGCTGGTGTTGTGACTTATTATGCAATGAAGTTATGAGTGATGAAATATTCCTTTACATTTCACCAATATAAAAACCTGTAGAGGCTCATACTGGAAGTTTAACAGTTCCCTTCTTAAACATGAAGCAGTGAAAACAGAAATTCAGAATATGATTACTCACTTTTGGTGCAAGGCCCAATCTGAGAAATTATACTGTATTAATTGGGAATTATTAAAGTTTGAAAAATAATAATAGGGGTGTCTTTTTTTTCTCTCTTGACTTAATTCTACCTTAACTTATTTCTGAAGTTAGCTGCTTTCAACCCAATTCAATAATCTTTCTGGAGAGAGAGAGGGAGAGAGCGGGGAGAGAGAGAGAAAAAGAAAGAAAGAAAGAAAGAAAGAGAGAGAGAGAGAGAGAGAGAGAGAAAGAAAGAAAGAAAGAAAGAGAGAAAGAAAGAGAGAGAGAGAGAAAGAAAGAAAGAAAGAAAGAAAGAAAGAAAGAAAGAAAGAGAGAGAGAGAGAGAGAGAGAGAGAGAGAGAGAGAGAGAGAGAGAGAGAGAGAGAGTAAAAGAAAGAAAGAAAGAAAGAGAGCGAGAGAAAGAAAGAAAGAAAGGAAGAAAGGAAGAAAGAAAGAAAGAAAGAGAGAGAGAAAAAAACAAACAAAAACAAAAACAAAAAAAACTCTGGAACCCCCAATCGATCCGTGGGACGCGCCCTAGTGGGGCATTGAGCGTCCAACACAGACTTGGGGGCCTTGGCCCAGAGCCCGCCCTCTCTGAGTGAGAGGACGTGTGTGGGATTTCGAAAGCGGCTTCTATATGTAACCTCGGTTCCGGACGCCCGTGACGTCACACGTGACGTCACGGAACAAATTAGACTCGTTTGAGATGAACTGCACCTCTTAATTAAATGATGAACTTGGAGATTTTTGTGAGAAAGGAGATATCTGCCCATCAGGATCTGATTTGAATACTCATTCACACACTGATGGCTATATGCCTTCGGGAGCAATTTGGGTCAATTTGGGACATGTGTGTTCGGAGGAGCCGGGATCGAACCAGCGGCCTTCCGATTTGTGGACGACCTGCCTCTACCCCCTGAGCCACAGCCGCCCAAATTCTACCCATTTAACTCATTTGTGAAGTTAGCAGCTACCTAGGGAAAAAAAGAGAGGGAGAGAAAGAGAAAGAGAAATATGAAACCGAAACTCTGGAAACCTCAATATGTCCGTGGGACGCGCCCTAGTGGGGCATTGAGCCTCCAACACAGACTTGGGGGCCGAAGCCCAGAGCCCGTCCTCTGTGTGAGAGAGGACGTGCAACGAATGTCGAAATCGGGTCCTATAAGTAAACTCGGTTCAGGACGCCCGTGACGTCACCCGTGACGTCACGGAACATATTATGCTCGTTTGAGATGGCCCGTGACGTCACCATGACGTCACGGAACATATTATGCTCGTTTGAGATGAACTGCACCTCTTAATGAAATGATGCATTTAGAGATTTTTGTGAGAAGGAGATATCTTTACCTGAAATTACTGAATGTATTAAATGTCTTAAAGAAAACAAGTCCCTAATGATGGTCTGACAGGGGAATTTTATAAAACCTTTACTTCTAAACTTGCACCTTTCTTACTAGCAATGTTTAGAGAAAATCTGTTCAAAAGGGTGAGCTCCCTACTACATTAAGGCAGGGGGTTATTACATTAATTCCAAAAAAAAACAAAGATAGATTAAATATAAAAAATTGGAGACCTATTAGACAACTCTATTGACTGTTGGCCACCACGTGATATTAGTGCAGTAGCTGAGAATTTAAAAATGTTTATTGAAAAGTTTAATCTGATTGATATTGGGAGGGGAAAATTCCCTGGACTAAATGCTTACACTTGGAGCAATAGAACATCTAGTACGCAGTCCCTCCTAGATTACTGGCTAGTATACAAAAATATGAATATTGATAATATTTTGGTTGATATTGTTACTACACCTTTAACAGACCATAGTGCAGTTTCTATTCATATTCCTTTACATTTCACCAATATAAAAACCTGTAGAGGCTCATACTGGAAGCTTAACAGTTCCCTTCTTAACCATGAAGCAGTGAAAACAAATTCAGAATATGAATACTCACTTTTGGTGCAGGGCCCAATCTGAGAAATTATATTGTAGTAACGGGAAATTATTAAAGTTTGAAGTAGCACAATACATGAGAGGATATGGAACTAAGTATTTACTCAAGTACTAATGAGATGTCAGCAGTTATTACTTTATGCATCATGTAAGCAGCCAGATTACACACCACATTTAGGCTACAATAGAGGCAGTATTGAGCACAGCATGGTAATGTAACCTGTTGCAACAACTTTATCAATTCATAAAAAAGACATTTTTGTACTTCAGCTTGTAACCCACAGACATAATCGTTCACTACAAAATGCGCACACTACATGCACTGACGGGCCGTTAATTACAATGTGAAGAAATTGCCAGGAAATAACAGTTAAGTAAAATCAGTAAAATCAATATAATGACAAGTTGTAATATTAGAATTACCTGGAATTACCATTGGGTAATTATAGAGTAAAATCAAAGCAAAGACTGTGCGACTTTATAACAGCTGCTAAATCAGGCTATGTGGCAAACGGATGCTTTGAATAAAAATATATAATTTTGTTACAGCAATCATTTTTTCAGAGAAAAGTAAATAAAAAAACAGGTTAACTGTCACTGCTTCTAGCTGCCATGTTAAAAAGGCCAGCACCACTTCAGCATTACTTGTTATTTTCCTTAATTCCTCCGATGAACTGTTCAACCATTTACCTACTGAAAAAGAGCTGTAGAGCATCTCGACCAAAATCTTTTTGTAACACAGCAACAGGATTCATTACCACGACTCATCAGGTCTGCAGATAGAAACGCGGTCCTCCCCCAAGAAAATATGAAAGTTTTTGACTTAAAACTAGAATTTTAAACACCATTTTGGACCATTATTATTACTAACGTCTGAAAGTCTTCTGGCAATGTTTGCCCTGTAAAATGATATTCTGTAAATCAAAAGAGCAGATTCAGAAAAGAGAACATGGTTTTATCAGTGTATGAACCTGAGAATGAGCATGATATGGGACCTTTAAGTAATAGTGTATCAGGATAAATTCAGAGCTCCAGTGTGTCAATTTCAAATCAGACAACGTTAAAGGAGACATATCATGCTCATTTTGGGGTTCACATTTCTATTTGGGATTTCTAGTGGAACATGTTTACATGCTTTAATGTTCAAAAAACACATTATTTTTTCTCCTACTGTCTGTCTGAATATACCTGTATTCACCCTCGGTCTGAGTCGCTGAAACGAAAAATTTGGTGCACCTTTGCAAAGGTAAATCTCAAGCCGTGGGCGATATATTCTAAGGAGCCTGCATGCGACACAAGGAGGGTGAAAGGAGGAGATGTCACGCGTCATCATAGCGTCATATCTTTGGGGTACAACACATACGCAATAAAATCTGATCTTCACTCGCCGAAATTGAGCCAATAGCAATGTATGCCCGCAGCTCCAGTTACCCTGCGCATGTATCATACCCGTGTGTTGTTGGTAGACACTCCAGATACCCAAATGTATGAACACAAGCACTGAAAAAGTGTTATGTACCCTTTAAGCGGCAAAAAAACAAGCTCAAACAAGGGCTATGGAAAGTCCTACAAATATAGTTAAATGTTGTTTGATTGAGCTTTAAATGAGCTGCGGGCCACAGTATAGGTTACCGAATAATTAAAATAGCACAAATGGTTGTATATATACTCCATTGTTACTCTTTATTACAGAAATGAAGCACAAAAACTGTAGAAAAACCTAAACACAAAACAGCTGCAAGTTTCCAAAAGCAACGATAATGCAACCAATGCTGATACAAATATTCATTATTGCAGTGAGAGCACAAGAATACTAAAAAGATAAAACTTTTGTTTACTAACAAAATTGGTACAAAATCGAGGATACAAACACTTCCATGTACACAATTCTAAATATTTCTGTGACACTTTCAGAAAGTTTTTATCACAAGAAATTAAGAGCACTATTATCAATACAGAAATTCTCCAAAGAATTAACATCACAATGCAGCTCGCGTTTCAGAGGAAAACAAATTCCCATAGTTTGTGTGGAGCACTCTTTGAATGCAACATCTCCCAAATCGTAGCAATCGTAATAATTTATGACGAAGGTCTAATCCATCAAGCCAAAGCAGAACTATATACTTGTACAAGAATACAATTGTGAAACAACTGGAATACAATCAACACAACCTTTAATAATAAATCTTTAGGAAGCAGGAACACTTTCTCACCATTCATAGAATAAAAGATTTGCTTTCTCATGCTTCCCTCTTCTTGAAAAGCCTGAGTCATAAATCATCTGAAACTCCATTGTGCTTTCTTGTAAAATAATATTGACAAAATATTTTTAAAGTTGCATAAGGCCATCAAAGCATTGTAAAGCTCGGGTTAATTACCACACTGCTGTTGCACTGGGGTGGTGGACTTAAGTGATTCAGAAATTGTGACAATGTCTAATATATTACAAATTATATAAATTTCATATTTATTATTTGAGTACAACCATAAATCGCATTACTATACTGCAGTGTGCTTTTTTAAACATTCGTCTGAAAGTTTGAATGATGTTATCTAGTATTTAGGATACTATCAAATCAAACCAGTCCATTATTTTCCCTGACAATTTTAGGGCTGTCCCGAATACCATTTTTTGGGCTTCGAAGGTATTCAAAGCTTTGTGGCACAGCAGGCTGACATGTTCTTCTGTCCGGGTGTCTCCATCTCCCCCGTTTCACTGCCGCTGCCACACTACTGTACACACACGCACCTCTACAAACAACAAACAGCGATATCTGTTTCAGAATAATCATTCATGTTGAATATGAATAATTAATAATGTTGTGGGATTATTCCTTATTTCATGGGCTATTTTGGGATTTATACATTATTATTACATACTTATATATATATATTTCTTAAACAAAGCATTCGAATACTGATTTGGAGTTTGATTACCATGACAACAGTCAAAGCTTTGAAGCATTCGGGTCAGCCCTAGACAATCTCCCCGTTTTTTTACTAGTAAGCTGGTCTGAGCACCTTTTACAAACTTGATTTTTCAGCAACATTTAGAATGATTTATAGTCGTTTACCTCTGAATAAAAACACAACTTTCTCAAATGTTATGACTGATCATTGCACTTGTCTCATTCATTTGTATACATGTAAAAATTACTCACCAGGTTAAAAGTTAAAAAGATAAATTAAAGTACTGCATGACGACTGTAAGCAATTCATCAAGGCTGCATACTGAAATGCAACAGGTGTTTGATGTACAGTTTGTTGTATAACATTGTATTATACTGAAGGTCTTATTCAATCAGCCCATTGCACAAAATGACGCAAAGGCAATAAAAAACTCAAATTAGGGCTGCACAATTAATCGAATAATAATCGGGATCATGATTTCGACTTCCCACAAATAAATGAACATGATTGACTGTGATATTAACGTTTAAAATGCGTGCTCCGCTCATAGAAAAAATATCACACAAAGTGAAAGTGAAAGCAGCGCTCTGGTGAAGGACCAGTCTTGTTTTGATGCAAAAGATTTGTACATTAGCGGGAATGTAGCCCAACATGGAAGTGAAAGCAGTGCTCCGTTTACTTAAATGTGAAAGTGCATTAAAAATATTTTGTCTCTAAAAATCAATGAATTAACTGGATAAATAATCGTGATCTCAATATTGATAAAAAATAATCGTGATTATCATTTCAGCCATAATCGTGCAGCTCTAACTCATATGAGAGAGAACTAATTGAAAGGAATGCTAAGTCCGTAGAAACTACTGGGCCTGTTTATCATTTATACTTCTGCAGCCTGAAACCTCAGTCAGTGAAAGGATCCAAGCAAACATTTTGGACTTTGTCCCCCTCCAACAGAATCAAACTGTTAAACAAAGTGCATATTAAAAACATGTTGAGGCCACCAATATTATCTTAAGGGATGTCACTCACACCAAGAGATAGATTCTGATACAAAAGCAAAAAGCACTACTCTGTAATTCAACTCCAAAAATTTAAGCACTTTTTCCACACTGAGAAAACAATGTATAGACGGGTTTCTTGTAAACAAACATTACTGGGTGCTTGCGCATTCAGGGGGCAAAATCGCTTTGGTAGCCGGTCACAAGATTGTAATCAACCGTTGTAATCAATTTAGATTTTGCATTGTTTGTACATTCTTGTTGACTATACTAAACCCTGCAGAGTCTGACCACCAGATACCATTATCATATGAAGTATTAGTATGAGATTTGTTTATTGTTATCACTGTTATGAAATGGGTAACATTAGATCAGACATAACTGTGATTTTTTACTTGGGGGATCAGTGCCGCCGCCAGACACTTTTTGCCTTAGCGGTACCTCAACAGGTATAATGTTAATATAAAAGTGGAGACTTGAATTTGGGTCTTGTTATTAGTACAACCAGTCACACAGCAGCTCTTTATATGTCGGGCAGGTGAACATTAACATTAGACCCCTGACGGTTCTCAAAAATTCAATACAATATTGCCGATAAGTCCGATTCAAATTTAAACAAACGTTAGCTAACATTAGCTTCCACAGCCGCTTGTTGTTGTGACCGCGGGGGAGGAGGAGCGGCGGCCCGGTAGACTACAGACGTTTTCCTTTCAAAATGTAATGTTACGGCATACCGGAGTGAGCTTTCCCCGCTGTAGTCACGTAATGTTACAGCAATTTAGAGCTGTAATGAAGTCTTGAATCACTTTTAAGTTTTAAGGCATAGTCGCTAAATATATATAAATATTCCTTAGAGTGTGGGTCGATCACCCTGTTGTTGATCAGTTCATTTTTATCGATCTGTGGACCACGACAGCTCGCCATAACCACACGCTGCTTTGCCAGCGCTGTGCGACTAGAATGCTTTTGCCCATCAAGCCTGGATCCATAACCTCCTTCTGTTTTACCAAAGACATGTGATCCCCTCAGAATATTAAACATTTTCAAACCATCTTTTCTGCGGTTGGTGCAGTTTACTGCACAACAACTCCTGGTCATCTCTGCTGTGGAGCTCGGCTCTGCTAGACATGCCGTGCTTTCTGCCCCCTAGCTGCGCGTGCATCTCTGTGCTGATGTTTCACAGAAACCCGTCTATATAGTTGTCACTGTACCTTTAAGTCAAACGTGGTACAGCTGAAGTAACGAGGGGCGCAACTCTTTACCTTGTTTTCTCAAAAACACCTAGATAGATAAATACAAGTAGACAACTAAAAGAGGTTTAAAATAGAGAAATGCTCATTTTGAAAGGAACCAGTTATAATCATCTCGTCTCACAGAGGAATCTAGCACTTGATTGCACATTCACGTTTACACCTCTAATGAACATGGCCACTTCAATATATATGACATTGGAGGCAAGCAAATAAGCTATACATTCAGAGTCTTCCTTTTGTAGGCTGAGGTGTGTTGATTCTAATATTGATCACTGTCTCTCAAGAGAAATGCACAACTATAACTTGATGCTTACACGTGGCTGTGACTCTGCTCGTGGCTCCAAAGACTAAAGGCCGTCTTGAAGGTCCTGTGACAGAGTTTACACATGTACTGCCTCTTAAACGTCAGGGCAGAGAGAGACGGCGCATGGTAAAAGAGTGTGTCTGATTCCTGAGGGCCACCTGCATTCTCCATGCTGTTCGACCTTGACAGAGGGCTGTGGCCGCTGGGTTGCCGTTCTAGTTCGGGCCTCTTCGTCTTGCTTACCGATGAGCTACAGGGCTCTGGGCTGCTGGACTCCTCGGTCATCACTGCAGCGACTGGCGCCGCCTGGGTGGATTTGAGCACGGAGGCCTGCGGGGAGGGACGCTCAGAGTTTTGAGGGGTGGCGGGAGGGGAGGGGGACAGAGACGAGGGGTCTCTGTCGATCTCTTTGGCTCCAGGTTCGTTAGCGGTCGACATGTGGGACTGGAAGTGGCTCCAAAGGCGGAAGTTGGTCCTGAAGGCTTTGTTGCAGATGTGACAGATGAACGGTTTGATGTGGCATAGCAGCTCCTGGTGGCGTTCCAGGTCTTTGCGAGAGCTGAAAAGATTTCCGCATTTCTCGCATGGCCACACGCCGGGCTCATCTGGCCCAGTTTGGGCAGTCTCTGAGTTTTCCATCTCGCTCACAGCCTCCTCTAACGGCTCCTCTTTCACTACAAGCTTGCCATGATGGCCCATGCTCAGGTCCTCAGGCACATAGGACGAGGAGTCTTCTGAATCGTACATGGGTGGACCTGGGGAGTCACTGTAAGTGATGATCTCCCTTGAGCTCCCCGGGGCTAGAGACTCATCACTGTAATGCTCCTCTGTGAGCATTTCGGACGCCTCTTCGTCGTTCTCTTGCTGCTTCAGGTGAATCTGGTCTTTAACTGTCATCATGTTGTGGTTGTGGACCTCCACCTGGTGGCGCCATATGCTGAAGGAGGACTTGAAGGTCCGCATGCATTCCAGGCACGTCAGTTTCTTGTACTTACAATGTGCCTCGTGGTCCATCTTGACCGTTGGACTTGAGAACCGGAGGCCACAGTAGGGGCACACAGTCGCATGTCGACAGCCCCTCTCGTGGTCGCCCTGCTCAAAGAGTGAAGACAGCTTCATATTACAAAGCCTACAGGAGTAAACACCAGCGTCCGTGTTCTTCTGTTGAACGTCCTCATCCTCTTCCTGGTAGAGGATGCTCTCGTTCGCTGTGTCCTGGTCAGCTTTTTCAGCAGGATGTGTTCTTAGATGCTGTCTGTACTGAGACTGGAACACAAATACTTTCCCACAGTAAGGACATATGAAGCTGGGTCTTGATCTCTTTTTGGCGAGCGCGGGAGACTGCAAACCCTGCTTATTCCTCTTTAACTTCCAAAGCAGGGCTTTCTTTATTTCCCTCTCTCTCACAATATCTATCAGCTTCTTTTGAAATTTCTCATCCAGTACAGAGGAGCTGGAGGACGACGCTGGGTTTTGTACTACACCATGCTGAGTTTGGCAGTGAGTCCACACTTTGAAGTTGGTATGGAAGCGCTTGTGGCAGATGTCGCAAGCATACGGCTTTTCGGGGTTGTGATACATATTTACATGACGGTGTAGTCCCGCGCTGGACCTGAAAACCTTTAGACAGTTCCAGCATTTGAAAATCTTGTTGTGAGGCAGCTCCTCGCTGTTTTCGTTGGAGTCGCTGCTGGCACTCTGAGGTACTGTTTCTGACACGTTCTCATCAAGCGAGAAGGTGTGTTCTTTAAATATTTTGTTCTTCTTGAATGGGTACCTTCTATTGTCTGGCCTGTCCTTTCTTTTTCCATAAGGATTGAAGTCTGGCCTGGAGCCTTGGTCGTAATTTGTTTGCAAGTCTTTAAGATTGACCGGCAACGCATCTCCAACTGTGATCCGAATAATGTCCATGGGGTCAGCGAGTGGACTGCTGGGCTCAGCTTTCACACTGTACTCTCTTTCTACCTGAGGTTTTTCATCATACCTGCTGGGGTACTTTGACCTGAGAACCAGGGGAGATGTTCTTTTCGAATTGCCATTGTGAGCAGATGTTTCCGGGCCAGATGCTTTTGATGCCATTTTAACAACTGACTGCTCACGATTTTGCAGCACCTTTAGCTCCAGTGTGGGCGAGAAGACCGGAACAGGGCTGTCCATGGACAACGATCTTCGGAGTAGGCTTTTTATGAGCGGCCCGCTCCTGTCAATGGTCTGGCTTGGCTCAGTGGCCTGACCCTGAAAGGGCACTTTGGTGTCATAGTGGGACTCCAGCTCCTCATTCTCCTCTTTAGTGTCCAGGTCAGTGCCAGACTGCAGCCTGATGTGCTGCACTTCAGCATCACTGAAAGACACTGATGACGTCAGCTGGGGTCTGACAGATGTGACGTGTGATGAGTTTCCTTTTAATATGGAGGCGTACGGAAAGGTGGGCTTCCTGTCAACAGCCTCTCTCTGCTCAGATGATTTCCTGCTGATAGATTCAGAGTTCCTGACTGATTCATACGAGTTGTGTTCTGATGGAGGCAGAGCTGACTCTCGAGTAGAGTGGGGAGAGGATGATCTCTCTGATGGTTTTCTCTGATAATTCGAGCGAGAGGGATGGGCTGTGTCATTCCGGACCCGACGCACAATGACGCTCCTTGTCTGGACATCATTCTCCTCCCCTTCTGAGAACGAAAGCCTTTTTCTAGACACACAGTAGGATGCATGCGGCCTTGTTGATGCAATGTTGGTGAGGAAAGGGATTCCCAGGCTGTAGCCCAGCTCCTGAATGGCTGCCAGGCTGCCTTTGTCCACAAAAAGTGAGGAGGAGTAAATGTAATTCAGAACTATCTCGAAGGCGTCAGGCTCACAGAAGTCCAGGTTTACAACTCTCAGTGAGTCTGCGTCCATCCGTGTGAACAGGGACTGGAAATACTCACTGGTGGCAGCCAGGACACTCTTATGGGCCTGGTACCTCTGGTCCGCCACAACCAGGACTACGTCACACATCTGGCCCCGCAGGCGCTGCTCATTCAGGACCCCTAACACTGAGAGGGCATGGGAGGGATTGCTATAATGCACTAGACTCTCCATGGCTGAAAGACAAGACAAGAGGATTACATTTTAACACAGGAATGTAAATACAAAAGGAATGTAAATACAACACTTGTCATTTCAGCATGCCACAACACCACCAGTGTCAGAGACACGTACTCTGTGGATTTCCCTTATGTTACACCAGTATGTAACATCAAAATGTTGACATCAATTATGCCAGTGGTTCTCAAACTGTGGGGCGCGCCCTCCTAGTGGGGCGCAGAGTCATGACAGGTGGGGCACGCGTTACCGGGGGAAAATGTGATGCGCAATTAAAGGGACTATTTGTAACTTATCACGCGCATAAATCATAACGGGACGGAATCCCATGCGCGCTCGCGTGTGGGTACGCGCTGCTCCTGCTGCCTGCTGCCTGCTGCCTGCTTGCACACCGCGCTCGTTCTCACCCGCTCGGCTCGCTCCAACTCCACGTGCACGCGCGCACACTGCAGAAGAGTTAGTTTAGCTCTGAGAATATCTAGTGAATGTGCAGTGGACGTTTTTGCAGAAAGAAATGCTGCAGCTCCTCCAGACCAACAGAGGTTTCCCGTGTCTGGTGAAGTGACGGGGCTCCGCAGCGAGTTACGTTATCGTCCCGACCGGGTGTCGGTGTCGGTGTCCCCCCCCCCCCCCGGTCGGCAGGCTGAGAAAGGAAAAGCCAACACTAGGATCAGCATTGATCTATGGAGAGACCCTCCTCTGGTCAGCTAACATTACTGCCAAGCAGGTGAAATATAGAGTGATATTGTGTGTTAGCTGACGTGTGTCGCCTCACTGTTTAGACCGGTGCTCGTTCATGTCAATGTAGCGCGAGCGCGAGCAACAGGACGCTGACTTTCGTTGACATTGCGGCCACAGGTGTCGCTGTGAACAAGCAATTTCTGATTCTTACATATAGCCCCTTTAATGTTTTGACATTGGAATCTTTTTCACGGCGGAACATTAAACAAATTGTCTCTATACATCCATGGTAGCGATGGTGTTCATTCAGACAAGTAGTCTATAGGTTTACAGAATGGACAGATATTTGACAGGGACAAAAAAAACAAAAAAACAGACGATGCTTCGGAGACGAACAAGACAACGTGCTCATCTGACGGTAATCAAAAGACAATATGACGGAGTAGGGCCGCACCGAGTAGTTCCAAGCTTCATTCATAACGTTGACATTCTACTTATTATTAAACTTACAGAAACATTAGCCCACCTTCCACCTTCTAATCCCTCCTCTCTCTCAAACACACACAGAGCGAGCAACATGGCGCTCCGTTGCTCTCTGTAATTGTCTCAGTCAAAGTCAAAATTTATTGAAAAATAGAGATTGTATTATTTCCAAAAATGACTACATGTTTTTATCTAGCGAAATATTCTGCTTCAGTCCATATTTTTCATTGTTTAGCCTTTCAAAAACAACAGTTTCACTGTGGTTAAAAACTGTTGTCTCTCCCGTACGTACCTGTAACGGGGTCGTCTAGCAGCAATCCAACAGTGCCATAAATAAAAATATGCAAATATGTCTTCCTCCGAAGGGGGGAATGACCACTGAATTATGCTAACATGTAAAATAGTAGTTAATGATTGGTTAAATATAACATCAAACAAATATCAGCATATAAAACTAAATCATTACGCAGTTATAGCCTCTAAACAGCATATAAGATCCACCTCAGTGTTTAAATGCTTTTCACTCAAAACAACTTGATTCTACTGCAGGTTTTTACAATTTTTTAGATTTCTTGTAACAAATTAAAAGACAGATCACTACTCCAATTTAACAACATTGTCACTTTATTATAGAATTTTTGAAAAAATATACATTTTTAAATTCTTCTGCATTAAGGCAAGAGGATTTTGTAATTTTTTTTCGTTTTTTAACATTAAAGCAATAATTTGACTTTTTACTATAACTTAATATAATTTACAATATATCAGCTGCCACCTGATGGTAAATAGAGGCAACAAGAAGCCTTGAAATTCACTGGTATCTGAATAGATTTCTTTATTTATGATTACTTCTTTTCTTGGCAGTGTCTAAGCACCTTGCTTAATAAGTGTGTGGTCTATGTGAAAACAAATAATTGTTTAAAGGCACAGTAATGATACTAATATACTGTATATTATCATTAGTGATGATATTACTATATATATATATATATATATATATTAAATACTATTTTGATTAGTCATTTAAATGATTTTTCAAGCAAAAACACCGAACGTTATCTGGTTCCTTATCATTAGTGAGGATTTTCTGCTTTCTCTGTTTTTATCAATCAAGCAATTGTAGATAATCTAATGAGTAGATTAACTGATAATGAAAATAATCACTGGTTGTAGGCCTACTTTCATTGACCCTATCTTTTTTTGGATTATAAATATTCATGACTTAAATTAACTCAATTGTGATATTAATCACTGACTAAATTGTATAGTATTTCATTGCAAGTGGAAAGGCATAACTCCATGTTTCTCTGAAATTTTTTTTTTGTACTGGTTGTTACACACTATTACAGAAGGACATACACAGGAAGTTTGTGGGCATTAACATTACATGTTAGGAGTCCGAAGGTACAGCTCTGTCAAGTCAACCTCAGTGACAGACAAATGCAGGAAGTTTAAAAAAGTCTGCTTTTAAATAACATCCACTTACAGCATAAAAAATATTTAATATGCTTTTCTGGTGGTATTTCATGCAGCAAATGCCATACGTTTAACACGTGTGACTATTGTTTAGACCGTCATCTACTAACTGAGACAAGATGCAACAGGATCTGGCTGCTTTACCACCTGGCCTAAACTATTTCCTGGGGGAAACCCTGTAGTGGTGACCAGTTTCACAGAAAAACATTCTCCCTCTGTATAGTGGTAAAGTAGACATTGAGAATATTGCTGTTACACTGCAATGCAAACTAAATTGCCAGTTTATGAGGTACACAAGGGTGTAGGTTTGGTTTCAGAAATGTGTGTGTAACTTGTATATTTAGTTACAGGTACACTTAAATCAATCTAGCACATGATGCCACATATATAATTACCTCTACTGTATTATTAAGGGAGCAACCCTACTTAAAATCATGTTTAGTTTCCTTGATAGAAATGATAGATAATGTTGTATTTGCATCTGCATAAAAAGGAACCCTTTACCGCCTTATTTTTGATTGATGTTTTATTCAAGCATTTTATGAGAATGTGCAACTCTAAATAAAAATATAGATTACATGATTTTTGACAGTATGATTTTTTTTAATCTGAAAAACATGTCTGCAGTTATTCCCTTCAGACTGCATGTGGAGACACAAAAGCACTATAGTGACTGAACACTTAAGAGGACAATGCTGAGAGATTTTTAGTAATAAATTTAACATGAAACAATAAAAGTGAGGGGGACATGGCTCCCCTACCCCCAGTGGCATAATCAGTCACAACCTTGGAGGTATTCCTTGCTCAATACACCAGCTCTGCAATAAATCGTATTTTCATTAAGGTTTTAATTAAGTTTTTGTTGAAGCTGATTTAGTGCAGCGTGGATCAACTTTATGGTCATATTGGAGGCTGTCGTTTGTGGTGCTGTTCGAACCTTCATGGAGGTATAGAGCTGCATTGGTCTTAACTAGGTATACCTAAATAGGCACATGTGCAAAAAAACAGGTATTACAGAGCATTATGTGAAAGGCCTCTATTAGGTGCATTGAAGTTACTAAATACAATAACAATAGCATCTTCACCTGCTAAAAGTGATCTTAATATTTAGGTTTTTCACAATCCTAGTTTTCTCCAAAACACATGTTGCTCCTGAAAACGTTTATTTTGAAAATGGTGACCGGAAGGCATGTTACTCATGTTGTTGGCACTTGCTAAAATAGCCCAGGCTCATGGGCACTGGGCAGAAGCTTCATGGAGGTATAGAGCTGCATTGGTTTTAACTAGGTATACCTAATAGGCACATGTGCAAAAAAAAACAGGTATTACAGAGCATTATGTGAAAGGCCTCTATTAGGTGCATTGAAGTTACTAAATAAAATAACAAAAGAATCTTCACCTGCTAAAAATGATCTTCATATTTAGGTTTTTCCACAATCCTAGTTTTCTCAACAACACATGTTGCTCCTGAAAACGTTTTATTTTGAAAATGGTGACCGGAAGGCATGTTACTTATGTTGTTGGCACTTGCTAAAATAGCCTAGGCTCATGGGCACTGGGCAGAAGCTTCATTCATTCATTCATCAAAAACTAGCCTTGGGTCGCCTCTTCCATCTAAACTTGTGGTCCACAGTTAAGATAAACAACAAGAGAGGATTCGGTCGTGTCAGCTTTTCTATGAGGAAGTCGAGTGAGGCTTTTTTCAGCGTTAGATCATACATGAAGACGTGGCTCAATTTCTCTCTCATGACACATAACTTCTCCAAACGAAATGCCACTTCCAGTTTGGAAAAAAAACAGTCACGAGTTTTCTCGTCTAAATGTGCGAAAAGAAGCAGAAGGCTACAACCGTTTCGCTTTAACGGCTTTAACGGTTTAAACGGCTTTAACGGTTTTAACGGTTTCTTTCGAATGAAGAAGGGGGGAAAGTTGAGCGCGTTTCAATGGACTCCGGAATGAAAACAGTCGGTGCAGACAGGCTGTTGGAGTCTGTGGTGGGGGGGGAGTGGATTGTAACCGCTAACTTACCCTACCCCCCGGTGGAAGTGGTGTTTTTATTTCCTAAAACGGTTCAACCCGGCCTGGCACGGCGTAGTTGTTGGCTAGTAGCCGCTGCTCAGGTTTTACAGCAGCACAAGCCCCCTTTCGAGTTACGTCAGGGAGGAAAAGGAAAAAAAGCTTCTCCTTTAACATCACTCTCTCTACCAATTATGTTTCCCCGCTAATTCTGCTCCACGTTAAGTTCGCTCGTCTTTCTACACTTACCCTGGCCGTCGTCAGTAAGCTCTTTCCTCCACACGGCCGCGACTTTTATTCACTGTTGTGTAGATTTCTGCGCGCTGGTCGTGATTCCATCCATCTTGAATTTGACGTCATCCCACACCAGGGATGAGGTCATCGCAAAGAACGCTCGTCACGTGCACTGCGCTCTGATAGGCCGGTAAAAGGACGAGGAGGCGGGACCAACGGAAGACTTGACGCTGAATCTAATTTAAAGGGACAGGTCATGTTTTTCGTATTAGCAGACAAAGTTTCTGTTTATTGTCATGTTTTTTTTAATTTTTTTTATTATTATTATTAGTTACACTCCATATTGTAATTGATAGTGTACTAGTGCACTGTTCTGTAATTATTTTTTGAATATAGTTCAAATTAAGTTTGTAGCTCTATTTAGCTTGGTGTTAAGTCACATGTGTTACAGTAAACTGGCCAAGGGTGGAGCCTGGTGATTGTTTATCTATTTATTCATTTATTGTTTGAATAAAGAAACACAAATTTTCACTGAGTCTGGTGTATACACTTCAAGTAACCATATATAAATATAATTTAATATTTAAATAAATAAATAATTTATTTATTTATATATATATATAATTTAATATTTAAATAAATATATTATTTATTTATTTATTTAAATATATATAATTGTATATAATTATTAATTGGAAATCAATTAACAACACAAAACAACGACAAACATTGTCCAGAAACCCTCACAGGTACTGCATTTAGCATTGAGATATCTTGAGGTCAGAGGTCAAGGGACCCCTTTGAAAATATCCGTGCCAGTTTTTCCTCGCTAAAATTTAGCACAAATTCGGAGCATTTAGCCAGCTACAACTTAAAAGTTGTGTTGATGCGTTAAAGAAATTAGTGGCGCATTACTTTGATATACAGTATATATATATATATATATATATCTATATATATATATATCTATATATATATAGATATATATATATACTATATATAGAAGTCTCCCCTTTACAGACATGCCCACTTTATAATAATCACATGCAGTTTGGGGCAAGTCATAGTCAAGTCACACTGTCACACACTGACAGCTGTTGTTGCCTGTTGGGCTTGAGTTTGCCATGTTATGATTTGAGCATATTTTTTATATGATAAATGCAGTACCTGTGAGGGTTTCTGGACAATATTTGTTATTGTTTTGTATTTTTGTATTGTTATTTGATTTCCAATAATAAATATATACACGTATATTTGCTATATGACTATATACATACATAAATAAATAAATAAATAAATTATATATTTATTTAAATATTAAATTGTCCTTGGTAGGTTTAAACTGTGAGGTGCAGATATAACATGCATATAACTGCACTCCCCCCCTAACCCCAATGAAACCAATTAGGCCTGTGACTGAATGGAAGTCACTCTAGCATAGCAGTAGCTTTGTGTCATTACTGGCATCCAGTGGGGACTTGTTGCTGTGTTTATTTGGCCTCCAGGCCTGTTCCCGGCTACAGAACCTGGCAACAGTCTCGTGATCCAGTCAGGTGTGGCACTGGTGGTGAAAAGTGTGCAACACGGCCTAAAACCATGTTCTATTGAGCTGATGATATTTATTTTGTGACGTAACTGTGTGCAGTGACCTTAGTTGACTCAGCCTGTAGCTCTGCACCTCTCCACATCCACATGCTCCAGCGCGTCAGCATGTACCCAGTCATTATCCCTTGATGACTGACGAAAGTTTAATCAGGCACATTTTCACACCTCATTACGATAAAAGGAGCATCATTACATTAATCACTACATTTATAAAGGATGAAAATATACGCATTAAAAGACTTTTAAAAAATACAGAGGACCTGAAGAATTTTCTTTCATCAAACGTGAATGTATATCCACATTCATAATGTCACAGTGACAGAATCGTGATGTAGTCTTTTTTTAGATCAGATCTTCGACAGCCAACGCACCCCACCGTTCCTTCATACAATGAGAAAGAAGACATGTGGGAAAATGGCAGGGAAGTTTCTCACTCCTTCTTACTTGACATTAATGGCCGACACAGGCTGTTAATGCCAGCAGCATAGCGAGCACTGCCATGGTTACCTGTGTGGAAACCAAGTCATTAGGGACTTTGACTCCTCCCATCCCTCATCTCTCTCTCTGGCATCATAAACATGTTTACTGACACCACCAAAGAATGAGTAAAATGACAACTTATTATTATTCTACAAAGATGAAAGTGAGGCCTGAGCTTCCCTTGTTAAAATCAGGTGAACCAAAGACTTTTCTCTTTGTAATATACTGACTCACCAGCTTCTCATGCTGCCACATGTCTTGGCATAAGTTGTCTGAATATTGTAATATTCTTGCAAAGATTAATGTAATTTTAGTACACCGACAAATGTAACTCCAAATATTCTCATGAATCTAATACTTACCTGCTGTCTGTCGTGATTTTGTGTTCCATTAGGGACTGATGGTGCAGCGGGGGGGGGAGGAGAAAGACACAGCCACAGAGGATTTAGTCTTTGAGTACGCCCTGAACAGTGAGTTAGCATCATCTCAAAGAGAAACATGCTCGCACAATGTGGTCGTTAAATATGTGGTTGAGATTTTGATCTGTGAAAAATGAGTTGGATGCTCTCCATCTGGGTGGCGACGGCCCTGCTGGCTCTCTGTAGGGGACAAAACACTGTGCATGAAGGTAGGCCTCTATGCAGATGACGCATTAACATGAAATTGATGTATTGCCACAACAGAATATGTACAGAATATTTATGAGTATTTACACTTATTGCTTTGCCTGCTTTCATTTGTTTTTAAGATTTTAATGTCATAAATGATAGGAAAGGAGCATTGTAAATGATTAATTCAAATTGTAAAATCTAATGTCATTATTATGGAGCCAGAGACTAACTACCATGGAAACTTAACCAAAATTAAAATTGACAAGATAATTTTTTATTCTAGGAAATAGCCTGTCTGCGTCTGGCTACCATCTCTGTATTCACAATGAGACAAGGAATGTGAGTTTCCTGCTGATGCATGCGGTCCCCTATACTGAGACGAAGCGTTGTGGCGGCTGGCTCCACTGGAAGACATGTACAGTCACACTTTACAAGATGACCCTTCAGACTGAGTACAAGACAACGATGGAGCAGGTGACCAGATGCTGCAGTGGCTATGTTCAAGTCGGCCGTTACTGTGCCCGGCGTGAGTATATATCCATCGACTGGTTCGAAGATTATAGAAGAGTACAAATTGTTCTGTTTGTCCTTAGATTTCAAGTGTCTTTGTGAGACCAAAAAATGTGACGATGTAGCATCACACGCTGCAGACAGACAAGTAGTCAGCTTGACCTTTCAGAGGGTGGTACTGTGTGCAAGACACCAGATGGACGCACAGAAAACTGCAGTGCTACAAATATCTAGCTGTTAATATATGGTCTGTAACATGTTATTTCCTTTGAATGAAGCTGTAAACAGGAGTGTTGAGTTCGCTGCCAAGCCAGGATCCTGTCCAACTGCAGATGGATTGTGTCCCAGATCTGGGGACTGTGAGTGGGACATGGACTGCCCAGGCTGGCAAAAATGCTGCCAGAGATCGGGTCGCTTTGTCTGCATCGATCCCGCAAGTTAGTTGAGTTTTTTTAATTTGTTTTTAAAAGTATGCATTTACGTATGCTCATATTAAAGCGGCAGTAGGCAGAATGTTTTTGGCATAATTGGGCAGCTCGGCTCTGATTGGTTGTTTTCCTCCGGTCTGTGAAATCTTGCAGATGCCATTAGGAGCATCTGAGGACACAGAGGCACATGTTTTTTTTTTTTTTCAGATTACCTCTCTCATGCACTACTGTCAGGATATAGTGATCGTTTTATAAAAATAACTTTACTCCAATTCTACCCACTGCTGCTTTAATGGGTTGTTTCACCCAAACCCTGAAAAACACACTGCCCTGCAGATAGTTTCAAACAGTTCAACAGAGGTGAAGAGAATGTTGTTTGTCATGGTTAAAGGACTGAAACTTTACATTTAGCATATGTAAACTTGTTGTGCAACTGTGGCTACAGGTCACAATTACAAGATAATTTCATGCTAAAATGTAGAGTAGCACAAGTAGTAGATTTGTCAAGTATTTAATACTCTTATCAACATGAGAGTGGACAACTATTCTTGCTTTAGGCAAATGTATGTATATATATATTATTGGAAATCAATTAATAACACAAAGTAATTACAAATATTGTCCAGAAACCCTCACAGGTACTGCATTTAGCATAAAAATATGCTCAAATCATAACATGGCAAAGCCCAACAGGCAACAACAGCTGTCAGTGTGTCAGTGTGCTGACTTGACTATGACTTGCCCCAAACTGCATGTGATTATCATAAAGTGGGCATGTTTGTAAAGGGGAGACTCGACCTGACAAGCTAGTCAAGCTAGCTAGTATGACATGGTTGGTACCATGGATTCCTTAGGTCCTGCCTTGACTATGACTTGCTCCAAACGGCATGTGATTATCATAAAGTGGGCACTCCAATAATTTTCATTCAGTCCCTATAGATCCCACTAGGTGTAGAAAATATTTTTTCTTTGTGATTTGGGTGAACTGACCTCTTAACTTAACTTTCAGGCTCAGCAAATTATTCTGAGAATGGAGGATGTCGTCTTAATATAACAGTGACAGTGAAGACAGATTACCAGCAACTGATGTCCAATGATGGAGGACATCTGGATCACATACGATTGCTACAAGCAATGGTAATACTACTGCTAATATATTAATACTGCTTCTATTACAGCTGTTAAGACTTCTGCTGCTTATATTAATATAATAAGAATGCTGCCAAGACCACTAGCCAGCTACCAATACCTGCTCTGGTAATTCTGTTGACTAAAAGATATACCAAGGCATCCACTTGTCTATTTCTGAGTCATTTAAGATTTTTCTTTAACAAAAAATTAATTTCACCCTGATTATTTTTTGTGTCTCTATCACTAACAGGCGACTGGAGCTCTGCAGTCTAATGTTTCAGTTTATTACCTCGGCTCACAGCCTGTGCATCCCTACAGAACTGCCACCTCACTACTGATTGGCGGCAACTGTCCTCTTTCACTGCACAATGTCACATCAAAGCTGCATCTTCTCCTCAAACACATACAGGAGGTGTCATCTGTAAGCGTGGAAGGTGAGGAGACACGGTTGTTCTGTACAGCAGCAGCAGCAGCAGCAGTCACATTCTTTTCCTTTACAGAAATGACATTCTTGTAGACTTTTGAGAATGATTCATGTTGCAGAGAACGCGGTGTTCAGGAAAGAATGACTCAGTCGCACCACAGTTTCCTTCTCCCACCACTTCTATTTGAGTGACAGTCATCTGTGGGATGTTTCCTGCAATAACGGAAAATAACACCAGAGCGAGCGCAGACACACACACGTGCACAAACACACACCCACACACACAGATATTAATCATGAATCAGTCCCACTTGTTACATTTTGCACAAAAGACACAGTAACAAGCTCGCCATCATGTACACAATCAAACATCACGTTGTTCTCATCATGTTCTTTAACAGATAATTAATTTCCTTCTCTATACTGTAAGCACAAATTTAATTCATCACTTTATGCCGGCGTGATCATGTACGTCTTATCATATCTAGGCATCTCTGAATGACCTTTAAATCTAAGATACAAGAAGACAAGTGAATCAAGTCCAACTTGCACCTTGTATTTTAAGCAACAGTACATGAAACCTTTACAATAAGGTTTCCAAAACAACATTTGTGTGCATAATTTCACAATTTAAATGTCTTTCGCTATAAAGTATGTTTTTGGGTTATCATCTATTTTCAGAAAAGGATTATTTTAAAAAATTTCACATTACATCTTGTGATTCAACACCATTGTAATTGTAATTCCAGTGCAACCTCTTCACACTGTATGTCTGTATTTCTTATTTCAGATGTAGATGAGTGTGCACAGCCTGCTCTCCGTCAGTGCTCCCCTCAGGCAGACTGTAACAACACAGTGGGCTCCTACCATTGTGCCTGCCACCAGGGATATACTGATGTTGACCCCAGCAACCCTGGAGCCCATTGCACTGGTTAGACTGTGTCTGTGTGCATGTGGTGCAAATGTATATATACCTATTTGCAGCCTTGAATTTAAAAGTAGGGTAATGTTTACGTGGGTTTACCTTCATATCCTCATCAACATCACATCATAGGGAAATGCCCTTACGCTCTCACTATCTTGCTAAAAGGTGAAATTCAGGAAACAAGGGAACAAAACACAACAGGGAAACATTCATCACCCACACTGACAGCTGTGTGAAAAAACCCCAGAAATGTTTCATCAAACACAAACATAGAAACCTTGTGGTAGGGTAAGTATCGTATGCAAGCCTTGTATTTGGCACAAACAAATGTGTAGGAAACAAACCACCACCTTGAAATGAAGTAGATGCATAATAGGAAGCCACATGAAAATGTGCCAAAGTAGTTCCTCAAGTCAATGAAAGCTGCTTGAATCAGGAAATTGAGGTCGGATTTAATGTGACAACATTCTGTCAACCTCACCCGGGGGCTCGGTTTTTAGACACAGAGATGCAAAAACTTGACTCCTTTTATATCGCTGTGATGTCAGCCAGTCTAGACAAACAAGCTGTATTCTCTGCTGAGTTTCAAATCAATATTCCTCTGTGACACATTTTGCATCAGAAGCATTGATTTCAACATCGACTTCTTCTTTCTTCCCAGCTTCCATCAGCACGCAGCACCCTCTGGATATCTTCAACTCCACCGAGACCAGTATGACTACGGCTCTGAGTAATACAAGCCCCGTCCCTTATAATTCATCACATGCTCCGCGGTCGACGAGTTCTGCACCTTACAGCAGCACGAGCTCAACTGTAGAGTCACCTCTGCCGACAACCGCATGCTGTAAGAAACGTTTCATTTTCTATCTCAAGGCTGCTTAAATCCCCTTCATCTTGATTTACAAGCCAAAATAGCAGGTGTTGTGTCCAAATAGGAAATTGTTTTTTGCTTTTTGAGAGGAAATATTTAATTTAGTCAAAAGCATTTAATTTCAAAGGTGCTGATGAGCTCTTTGAGACATTTAGTTAGAGGGACTCTATGGAAGAATCAGAATCATCTGTTGGTCTTGAGGAGCTGCAGCATTTATTTCTGCACAAACGGGAACTTCCACTGAACATTCACTTGATATTCTCAAAGCTAAACTAACTCTCTTCTGCTCCACTCGTTTCTCACGTACTCGCTGCCGCTCTCTCTCTTGCTTCACCACTCACTTCCCATGTGCATACACACTCCCACAACACTACTTTCCCCCCCGACGTCGGTCACATTCCTGTTTTGCAAGACAGCCTTCACTAGATATAACTTTGTTTTTTTGTGCTTTCGTGGAGTTTGTGTTGGAGTCTGAGTTGTGGTTGGGGCTGGTTGTTTGTTGGTTGTAACATGCAACTCTTGGCAAAAAGGAAATAAGCATATTTCTCTATCCTTTAACCACAATGAATGAATAATAACCCTGAACGTTCCTCCCTCACTACCACCGTCTCCCAGCTCCTCCCAGCATCACCAGTGTGTGGTCGGCTAACGTCACTGGAACCTCCTTCTGTGTCTACTGGTCAAGCCAGTTTCAGACAAACCAGACTTACCAGGTTGTTGTAAGGAATAGGTCAGAGGTCACTCGTTCTTTGGGAACCAGTCAGACCATGATGGAGGTGAGGGAACTGAAGCCTGGGGTGCTCTACAATGTCACTGTCACGCCCAGTTCCTGCGGAAGCCAAGGAGTCGCCCTTCATATATTGGTTAAGACTGGTAAGAACTGTGCGCAAAAATGAGGTTGATTGTTCCGGTACTTTTGACTTTTGATCTATTTTTATCATATACATCCGGCCGGCATAACGTCATCCAGAGTAGGCTCTCATGACCACGCCCCCTTTTGGGGCAAGGTTGCAAAATAAAGCAAGTGTATAAAGCAAACGTTTCTATAACAAGAGATAAATGCATACGAACTTGTCAAAATTACAATCCAAACATATGTCAAATTGCATTGAAGTCTATGGGATCTTCTGTTTTCTATCCCCCAAAAGGGGGTGTGGCCTTGACTTTTTGCGAAGTACCCATATGTGCCGGTCTGATGTACAGTATATAGTGTCATGAAGCTGCATAGAATAGCTGTGTGGTGGGAGAGTAATACAGTAAGTAAAGCGATGAAATTGCCCTTAATGACTAATGTGTGATGAAGAAAAGAGAAGATATTTTTAAACATTAGGCCCAGGGCTGGTCAGAGGGCTGGCATTTAATTGTGGAAAACGTGTATGTACCAATAACTCTTTTCTTTAGATGCTCAGACTCTTGACGCCACAACGCGACTTACCAACATCCAGTTCACTGCTGATCTGCAGAACACCAGCAGCCAGGCCTACAAAAACCTCACTGAGAGTATTGAGAAGGAGGTAGGTGTGCTACGAGGACCATCCAGTGACAGCATGTGATCTTTGAATAGAATTATACATCCACTTATCCGTCATTATTCTGACAGATCTACCAGTCTCTGTCTCCAGAGATGAAGGCCATGATGGATTCAAACCAGGTGCGAATCGAGATCAGGAGCTTTTCCCTGGGGAGTGTGGTGGTCAACTTCACCATCATCTTGGCCCCCAGTCAAAGCCAAGGCATCAGTAATGTGTCCACAGCTGTGCTGCACTCCCTGATGAACAGCACCGAATACACTGTGGATGAAAACAACACAAGCACAAATGGTACATCTCTTTATATTCTCTTTTCTAACCATGTGTTCTCTACAATCTGTAAGCCAGGAACCTATAGTACAATACCAAATAACAACATAAAGCCAGATCTACTGAGCCACATATTTTTGCTTTTTGCAGATTTTAATGAATGTGATTCAGGTGAAAATGACTGTTCCCACTGGGCTAATTGTACAAACACCTGGGCCTCCTACACATGTGGTTGCCTGGACGGATTTATAGACAACGACCCAGAAAGACCTGGACGAGCCTGTCAAGGTACGGTCTCATAGTGTGGTTGTGGGAAAGATTCATTTTGCACAGATTATATGAACAAAATAATGATAGATTATCTTTGCATTTTGTAACCAGAGTATTTTGTCTTGTGCAGCAAACGCAACAACCACTACTGCTCCAACAATCCCCATTACTGCCCCTGTAATTACCTCTACTGCCCCTACAACCATCACTACTGCCCCTGCTATCACCACTACTGCTCCAACAACCATCACTACTGCCCCTGCTATCACCACTACTGCTCCAACAATCATCACTACTGCCCCTGCTATCACCACTACTGCTCCAACAATCATCACTACTGCCCCTGCTATCACCACTACTGCTCCAACAATCATCACTACTGCCCCTGCTATCACCACTACTGCTCCAACAATCATCACTGCTGCCCCTGCTATCACCACTACTACTCCAACAATCATCACTACTGTCCCTGCTATCACCACTACTACTCCAACAATCACCACCACTACCGCCTCAACAACCACACCTACTGTCCCTACAATGACCACTACTGCCCCTGCTATCACCATTACTGCTCCTACAATCATCACTACTGCCTCAACAACCACCATTACTGCTCCTACAACCACCACTACTGCCCCAACAACAATCATTACTGCCCTTGCAATCGCCACTACTGCTCCAACAACCACCACTACTGCTCCAACAACCACCACTACTGCTCCAACAACCACCACTACTGCTCCAACAACCACCACTACTGCCCCAACAACCACCACTACTGCTCCAATAACCACCACTACAACCATCACTACTGCTCCAGCAACCACCACTACTGCCCCTACAACCAGCACTACTGCCCCTACAACAATCCTTACTGCCCCTACAACAATCCTTACTGCCCCTACAACCACAATTACTGCCCCTACAACCACCACTACTGCTCCTACAACCACAATTACAGCCCCTACAACCACCAATACTACCCCTACAACCACCAATACTGCCCCTACAACCACCACTACTGCTCCTACAACAACTGCCCCAACAACCACCACTGCTACTCCTACAATTACCACTACTACCCAAACAACAATCATTACTGCCCCCGCAATCACCACTACTGCCCCTACAACCACCAATACTGTCCCTACAACAACTGCCCCTACAACCAGCACAGCTACTCCTACAACTACTACTTCCCCAACAACCACCACGACTCCTACAACCACCACTACTGCAATGACATCCATGACTTCTACCCCTACAACCACCGTAACCAGCCACACTACCACCATTACAGTTCCTACAACCACAGCTACTGCCCCGAGAACCACCACCAATGCCTCTATGCTAGGGGCCATCTCAGTCCAGTGCAGGGTTGCTGCGATCACTGTGACAGTTGCCAAGGATTTTCTTCTGAGCAACAAGATCAGGGAGAGCACCCTATACTTGGGCTTGCCGGATTGTGTCGTCAATGGAGGCAATGACACCCATATCCAGATGACCGTGGCCTGGGATGAGTGTGGCACTAATCTTGTGCATGTGAGTTTTGAAAAAGTGTTGCATTTGGGAAGCTTTTGCATCTTCCTATGCTCTTACATGTTTCATAGACACTATGCTCGCCAGTATTTTGTCTGTAAAACTGAAGTGCATTAACCCAAACTACTTGCAAATGCGACATCTGGTATTTTAGAACGAAACCTACTACACGGCATCTGTAACCCTGTTCAACACCATCGAAATGTACACGTCAGCCAGTGGAACAGTGGAGGTACCCAGAATACAGCTAGAGGCTCCCATCATGTGTACCTACATGAAGAGCATGCTCATCTCAGCTGACTTCGGCTCCATGGGGTACGCTTCACTTGCTGTCATTATTACTCAGCATGTTTTAGCATTTTTCAAAACAGCCTCAGAGCAACTGAAGCAGTTGACGCTTATTTGCTTTCTTGCTGAGAGTTAGAAGATTGATACCACTCTTTACGTCTGTACGTACGCCAATTATGTAATTGGAGCCAGCAGACGGTTAGCTTAGCTTAGCATAAAGACTGGGAATAGGGAAAAACAGCTAGTCTGACTCTGTCTGAAGGCAACAAATTCTGCCTCATCAGAACCTTTAAAGGTCATTAAGTAACCAGTAGCTCAACAGTAACATCCTGGAGTCCTGTAAAACAACAACTTATTGTTTTTACACTTGTTTTTTTGTACAGATTAAACAACTATAAAACATGTTAATTACTCAGCTTTAGAGATGCTCACTTTTTTGTAGTGTGTTCCATATTTTTTTTTCTCACCCACCTCCAGGTATGACATGATCAAAGATTTCATCATGGGCTCAGGGTTTTTCCAGGTGACAGTGCAGCTGATGAACGGTACAGTGCCTCTACCACACAACTACAGCTTGTCCTCTGAGGAGGCTGTGGTGCTGGAGGCCAGCCTCAACACCTCCTCAGAGCAGATTAAAGTCGTCATCAACAAATGCTGGGCCACTCCCACCCAAAACCCTGCAGACATCCAGACATCCAGCCACACCTTCCTGGAGAACAGGTCTGCTATCGCTATTTCTATTAGTATTAGTATTTGAGCTAACAAATACTCTTTCTATCACTTTAATTAAAGCTACTACTTGTCATTTTACTAATACTACTACTGCTACCATTACTATCACCACTATTTCAGAGTGACCCCACCAGGGGATTTCTAATATTTATATATTTATATATTAAAACAAAAGGTTGTTTTGTCAAGAAAGGAGATAATTAATGCTGTTATCGTGAGAAACGACTCTGTTATCCCGAGATAATGAGAAAATGAACCCGGAATCTCCAGGTAATGGGATAAAATAAAATTATTGCTAAATTATTGTTTTAAATACAGGCATGACATTTTTTTTTCTCCATATAATCAAGAAGCTCAGGACAAAAACAGTGACAACAGAGAATCAACAGTGAATTAGTCAGTAAAGTGAGTAACTCAATGTTAGTGTCTGATTCCAGAGAGTGTCACCTGATGGTGTCATTGATTCAAGTCACAGCAGCTTAGTCAGACAAGAAAATTCTGTTATATTACAACCTGAAATGGTCGATTGAATATTGTTTTGGATTGTCATTTCATTGTCTGTTTAGACACTCTGCATATCAGATGCAGACGAAAAAATTGCTGCAGTTCCCCGTCTGTGTCTCCACAGCTGTTCCCTGAACACATACACCAAAGTGTTGATGAACGGGAACTCCAGCACGTCACGTTTGTCTGTGCAGATATTCTCCTTCGTCAAGCTGGATGTGATCTATCTGCACTGCCAGGTCCAGATCTGTGTGCAGATCGGATCGGATACCTGTGTGCCTGTGAGTACATCCTCTGGCATCCAGCTTCTACAGAGCGGATGAATTTGAACTAATCCACGTACTCTGACTAAAGCATCTAGTTGTTTGAATGTTGAAAAGAGATTAGGGCTGTGAAAGTTAACGCGATAAAACCTCAGGAATCCATTGGTACCGACCATGTCATACTAGCTTGTCAGGAAAGAGGCTAAATAACGCTCCAAACTTGCACTAAATTTTGGTGAGGAAAAATTTGAATGACCATTTTCAAAGGGGTCCCTTGACCTCTGACCTCAAGATATGTGAATGAAAATGGGTTCTATGGGTACCCATGAGTCTCCCCTTTACAGACATGCCCACTTTATGATAATCACATGCAGTTTGGGTCAAGTCATAGTCAAGTCAGCACACTGACACACTGACAGCTGTTGTTGCCTGTTGGGCTGCAGTTTGCAATGTATTGATTTTTTATGCTAAATGCAGTACCTGTGAGGGTTTCTGGACAATATTTGTCATTGTTCTGTGTTGCTAATTGATTTCCAATAATAAATATATACATATATTTGCATAAAGCAGTATATTTGCCCACTCCCATGTTGATTAGAGTATTAAATACAAGAGACAAATCTCCCTTTAAGGTACATTTTGAACAGATACAAAAATGTGTGATTAATTTGCAATTAATCGTGATTAACTATGGACAATCATGCGATTAATCACGATTAAATATTTGAATCCATTGACAGCCTAATTGTGTTTTCTTGCAGGACTGTCTACAAAGAACAGCTCGGTCTTCAAATATAATTGCAAAAGCTTTCGGTTCTACCGGGTCTCTGAGGTTGAAGTCAGATGAAGGTGAGTGCTTTTACACAGAATAACAACGTCTACCTTTAACTCTACTGTGATATGTGGTTCTGTTAGAAAAGCAGCTGCATGCCTCTGCTGGGTTTAAATGTGAGTCAAAAATGGGATTTAATTCCAGCTGAAGTAACAATGACTCTTCAGCTTCTACTCTGCTATTGAAGAGCTGACCAGTTTTAAAAGTAGAGCAGCTATCAAGGTCTTCAGCATCCATTATAAACTTCAGCGTCTCTTCATTTGAAAATTTGGATAGGCTATCTAGCTGTTGAATTATGGCAGTAGTGCTGCTGTCTCTATCATCAGTGTGGTGGAGAGGCAAGTTGAAGTAGCTTGATGGAAAACACACATTTCAAAAGCCCTGAAGTTGATAAGGTGTCTTCATTTAAAGTTCATTATTTATTTGATTTATTTATTGAAAATGTATTGTGTGCTGTTATAAGAGCCAGTACTTATATAAGTCACAGTATTTCAAATCATCTCTTCACCATTTTGTTGTTTAAAGTAGTGATTTTTTGAATGAATCCTCTTCACTGTATGCTTACTCATTTTTAATGCTTCTGACACATATTCTAACAGAGACCTTTGAAGAGGAATATAGCCTTCTTCATATAGTCGGACTCTCCTGCCTAGGAATCGGCCTGTCGCTGTTCTTCATCATTGGTTTCGTCTGCCTCTTCTACTACCAGAGGAACCGTATTGGACACTACAACTTCAGCGCCAAACCCAAGCAGGAGAACTTCACCTACCTTGTCTTTAACACCTAGAGGTGCAGCAGCACCCACAACCAAAGTCCCAGGGTTGGTAAAGATACATTCTTGCAGCACACCCACAAATTCAGCAGGCTATTACAGTGCAGCTGCCACTGGGTGGCCCTGTTGCACCATTCACATATTAGATCTCACCAAACACTGTAAATCTTTGCACATTAAAAAAATAAATTAAGTACAGAATATTTATATTTATATTTCAACTTCCCTCAACATATATTTAAGATATGATAGAGTAGTTGGTAACACTTTATAATAACCATCATTTATGAATGGTAAATTGATAGTTAATTAAACTTAGTTTATAATTATTTTACTGTTAACAAACAATGAAATGAAAGATTAATTAATAATTTATACTAATTATGAGTAATGCTATGATTTATGTTATTTTAACAGTTTATTGTTGCACACATTATAACATTGTATACTGTATATATA
Source organism: Sebastolobus alascanus (assembly GCA_916701645.2). Classification (NCBI taxonomy): domain Eukaryota; kingdom Metazoa; phylum Chordata; class Actinopteri; order Perciformes; family Sebastidae; genus Sebastolobus; species Sebastolobus alascanus. The sequence goes on from CAKAOJ020000069.1 coordinate 1,983,575, forward strand.
TATATATATAGAAAATATTAAGTATTTGTTAATGACTACGAAATTATTTGAAAATTAAAACCTTTAAGAAACTGTTTGTAAAACATATATAAACATTAGAAAATGTTATAATGTGTACAACAATAAGATGTTAATTAAAAGTTTACTAATGTAATCAGAATGTAATTGTTATCGTCTCTTATCAGCTATGATACAATATATAATTAAAAATGAATTATTTCAAATTACACAAACTAATGATAAAACTAGAGAAATTATATCATTACTAATAATTAGTAAACATAATTAATTATCATTTCAATGTTTGTTAACAGTAAAATAACTATTAACTAAGTTTAATTAACTATCACTCATTACCATTTATAAATGATGGTTGTTATAAAGTGTTACAGAGATAGTTGCATACGAGAGTTAAGACTACAAATATGAGACTATAAATACTTCATGAATATTTAACATTAAGGAATACATAGGTATGACTTGAATATTAAAAATGGAGAATATTTCAAATGGTTCACGTCAACAGTTGTAATATAATGAGTGCACTAAACTAGATTGCAAATCTTTGTATAAATGATCATGTTCATGTAGTCAAATACACCAAGTATATACTGGTCAAGCACAGTTATCACTTTAATTTCTTTTAGCTGCTATTTTTCTACAATTGCACAATTTGCATTTGTACTGTTGTTGCACATCTGGAATATTAATTTTGTTCTCACTTGTACAAACTCTTCTCTTGTGCTGTAAGTGGTGTGACAATAAACATGTCCAGTGTGAATGTAGACACATGGAGGCGCTGCTGTCACAGTTCTTCAGCTCTATAAAAACAAGGCAATATGGCCTCCTGCATGCATAAAGATAACATGAATACACTGTTTACAGAGGAACAATACAAGGTATGAGATAACATAAGAAAAAGTTGCTGTCATAGCCAACATTATTTATCTTTTTTTGGTTTGGATGGGGGTAGTGCAGGGTGTCATGTTCCTCCTTTAATCAGATCAGGGCATTAGAAAAAGATCTTGAGTAAGCCTTTCTCTATCGAATAGCGCTGAAGAAGAGGATCCAGTGTTTCCCCAGACATCCCATAATAATCCCACATTGTTGACTAAAGGGTCATAAACGCAGCTCCTGGATCAACGGCGAAGTGCTGAATATTAAACAGGAGAGGCTTTCTCTCTTGAGAGGGGGTCCCTGGAGACCTGTGGCAAGGGAGGCCTTATCACCATCTGGAGGGCTGCAAACGCTCCGCCTCCTAATTAACCCGTTCAGCCTCACCGTCTGAGACCTGGCAACCCGTCTCCATGGCAACAGCCCAGTGCAGGGATGGAGGGAGTGAGGGGAGGGGAGGGGAGGGATAAAAAGAGCAGGGAATCATTTCAGTTTAAAAGCCTGAAACGTGCCTTTATTATTGATTTCAAACAATTACTGGATTCAGATGTTGTGATGCATACAGTATTTCTGGGCTGTAAATTTCTGCTACCTCTTTTAATGAGTGTTTTGGTACTGTTTTTCAGTTAATCTACTTTGGATGGCAAATAATAATAATAAAAAAAAAAACAGTTACTGTCCAGCTTACTTTGAAAGGAAGTCCTTGGTATAGGATGGCAGTCTGGAGAACATCCGATGCACTCTGACTGTGAATTGAAGATCCTTTATTAAGACATGGATAACACCCACCAACGCATTTCGTCTCAACAAGTCTTCATCAGGGTGTGTAGTCTGGTGAGAACAGGTGTTCACATTTAAAATCTGATCAGGGGGTCATGTGACCTGAGTCACATGACATGAGAATGCTACCCACTTGTGAAAAGACAAATAATATGCTAATATAAATTATAATGCTCACACACACAAATAAATAAATAAATAAATAAATGAATAAATAAATAGATAAATAAAATTAAAAATAATATATACAAATATAAATATAAAATACATATATACTATATATATGTCCTGTCACACTTGAAGAAAAATCACAAACTCCATCACAGTTTAAAGACAGACCAACAGCCTATTGTGGCCCTACAGTGTGATAAAGGAACTCCTAGATGATACTTGTCCAAAGGCACCAAAGTAATAATATAGAAAATCTGATGGAAGGTGTTATGATGGCAAACACCAACAGAGAAAAACTGCACCCACATAAAATAACGCAGTTTGAAACTGTATAATGTGAACATAACAATATATCACAAGGCCTACTTTGGATGGCCTTAGACTGTAGAAACAGCAATATGCAGGTGATGATCATTTATAACCTTCACACAGACACACATTGAGTGGCTACAACTAGCAGCAATCTTAACACTGTTAAATAAACAAAGCAAGTGTCTAGGGAATGATTCCCAAAGTCACAAATGAGGCGTTGGAGGGGGTTAGGAGGGTGCTCCGGAGGAGGAAAGAGTTTTTCCACTCTGTACGTCTATATTCCGGAAAGCTGCAGAGCCACATCCCTCATAATGGCTGCAACCTGATCTGTGTCTCCACGGTCCTTCCTCCCTTCTCTCTTCCTCACATCCGTCTCTCTCTGGTCTTCCAGGTCAGGGCGGCTCTGAGACACAGTCATTCATCATGCTTTATGCTCTCCCTCTGTGTGTGTGTTTTTTTGCAGCACTCTCCAAAGACTTCCAGTCACACAGGTCATTACTAATTAAACACTGTTATTGTGTTTTTATAGAGCAGCTCAGGACCTTCCTCCAAACACCCGGACAGTGTAGGCTAATGGACCGTAATCCTTAAATGTGTAATTGTGCTGTCTGTGGTATTAAATCTCAATCACCTGCTATGTGACTTGCTTGTCAATCGATTTCATTAATGTATTTCAGTGTTGGAATGTAACTAAGTTAATCAAGTACAAATCTGAGGTACTTGTGCTTCACTTTAGTATATCCATTTCATGCCACTTTATACTTCTAATTCTACTTTTTACTCCACTAGATCTATTTGTCAGCTGGAGTTACTTTACCAAGATTTTTTTTATATAAAATATATAATGAGAATGGTCTTCCTCTTACTGCCAACACGTATAAACAGTGTAACACAACAGAATCGATGTCGGTCCACTCTCCTCCCACAGTCCTCTTTGGGTTTCAAATTATTTGTGTGTTACATCAAGATGGCTGACTTGCTGATTAAGACCGACAGATTGAGAGTGACTTCCCCTCCTCCCTGTGCTTGTTAAAGACAACAGTCTCTCTGATTACTCTTACACAAATCCCCAGAAATCTTCAGCAGCGATGCAAGTAGTGACGAGACACCGTATCTGAAGCAGCGAGCTCAGTTATGCTTTGCGTGCACATTTTGTTATGTCTGTGTGCATGTGAGGGGGTGTGAGCATAATCAGATAAATGGTCATTTACAGTTTGCTGTGAAGCTAACAGCGGTAATGAAGGAAAGACAGTCTAATGAGGAGCAGTATGAACTGTGACAAGGAAACAGCTTCTCTGCACCAAAACCTCAAACCAGCTGTGTAGTCTTGTTCCCTGTGCTGTTTCTAAATCTCTCTTTCCCCCTATGCGCTGGACTGTAAGCCATAAATGAAATATGAGTACCGGCCTTAATGAGGCACCTATAAAACTCGCCAAAAAATGCTTCCAAATATGCTGCTGGTGCTTTTTAATGAAAGTAGGTAATCCATCGCTCTTTCCTTTTTGTTGTTGACTTGGAGTGCAGACAGGAGGCTGTTGTAACAGGTTTTGTCCTAGTTTTTTGTCCATAGGGATACATACGGTCGGACAAGCAGAGTTGTAATAGTTCCAGGCTTGTTTCAGTGCTGCTTGTTGGATTAAACTTGAGAGGGTTGCGTATCGAACCTTAATAGTTTTCTTGGTGTTGACCGAAATGTGCCCGTAGCACACATAGACTGTACATAAGAAGTGGAAGTAGTCACCGTGACGTCACCCATTGGTTTGTGGACTGCCGCGTTGAAGCCTCGAGTTCGGCATTTTGGCTGTCGCCATCTTGGTTTTTTGCAACCAGAAGTGACACGAGAGGGTGGAGCTAAATACAACTGAACGCTGAATAAGACATTTTGGGCGACCAAAATGTAAATATTAACTCTCACGAACTGAAAACACACTGTGAAAGGGTTAAAGTTGTAAGACGAAAACACGGACAACGACCTGTCAATCACAAGGTAGCCACGCCCTAAAGCATACCCTGCTTTATGGTCTATTTGACTCTAAATGGGACCATAATTTACTAAATGAACATCATGCTGTATTGAGGAAGACTTGAAACTAGCGATTGAGACCATAAACTCATGTTTACAATGTTTACTGAGGTAATAAATCAAGTGAGAAGTAGGGTCATTTTCTCATAGACTTCTATACAATCAGACTTCTTTTTGCAACCAGAGGAGTCGCCCCCTGCTGGCTATTAGAAAGAATGCAGGTTTAAGGCGCTTCAGCATTGGCTTCACTTTATTCACTGTATTCGTTGATCAGATAGTTCCTGATTTAGACAACATTTAAAGATCCCCTCCAGACGTGTTTTGAAAGAGTACTAACACTGTCGGTCTTTTTTTTTTTTTTTACGGAGTTTACCGTAAAAAAAAAAGGATAAAAATGAATGTAGCAGAACCAAGCCGCAACATGTGGTACTGAAAACACCATGCAGACCCCCTATTTGAAAATGACTGACCATACAACACAAACAAAAACTACAATATAGTATGGTAATCTGCAAGTTATGATTATTTATTTACACTAAAACCAATCAATGTACAGTACAGTTTCTTTTGTAATTGTTGTATAAGCACTTTATGGTGTGGTATTTGTGATGATATTGACATATTATTCTAAAACAAACTGCATGAAACCAGAAAATAATGTATAGCACCTTTGCAATAATGCCATGGGTCAAACAGCTGTGACCTTAGAGCCAAAAGCTGTTTCAAACATGCGTGTCTCAAATGTGTGGGCTGCCTCTTGGATAGCGTTTTTTCTATTTTTTATTTTGTGGGATTCACCTCCTTTTCTAATCCAACTTAGTTTCAAATACTAGATATTTACAGTACAGAGCATTAGTCTGTATACGGTGTATCTGCCTCCATCCCGACAGGCAGAACTACTCAGTCTGGTTCACATCTAGGGCAAAGCGTACGACCCCGCTGCTCCTCCGAGGTTCGGGTCTCTCCAGCGGTGGTGGGGGTTCTCCTCCAGCAGCACCCTGGGAATGATGATGATCGGGTCGGAGAACCTCGTCTTTAACATCTCTAGGAGGCAGCAAACGGTTAAGATACCAGAGAGGAAGGAGACAGAAAGAGACACACGATGAGGCATTTCTCTCAGGCGAACAACAACATGTCATTGGGCTGAGCACCCTGTGACCGCTCATTTCAGAGGAGAATAAATATACACATCACTATGGGGCCTGTTTGCTTATCACCAATAAGGCAATCTTGAATCAAGTTACTCATGTAATATATCACTTCGAAAACTTGACTATAAAACCCATTGTGTTGTGGGAATACACGTGTAAATTAGCTTTTTGCCTATTTCTAACGCTGCATTGGACAGCTTTGCATTTAGATCAATACAGGCCATCGGTTTAAATCTATACTTTGACCCATTCAATTAGTCACAGTTACATTATGAACTTCAGGATGCCAATAGTGCAATGAGGGTCTCGGGGTGTTCTGTGACAGTATAGTGAATCCAGTGGAAATAATAGCAGTACAAATCAAAGTGAAGATCATTAACATGCACTTACAATTTCCTTTGAACTGTGTGTTTCCAAAGCAGAGCCGCTTCCTTCATTCCTTTCATACTTACCCCTCACCTTATATCCAAGCTAACACTCAAAGTCTAGACCAAATTATTAAGCACAACATCAGATTGCAGGTCCAACAGAAAACAGTGGCAGCATGCTTTAGAGACAGAATCGGTTTGTTATAATGTAAAACATAGTATGAAACTTCTACCAAGTGACAGCAAGCTAAGATGCAAAGTGCTACAGTTTCACACGTGATTACATGAGTGATCTGCCTCTAGTAAATGAATGGAATCTCCACTCTCCTGTCTGGTTGGATAAGTCAACAGTCATGCAGTTTGCTTTTAAAGGTGCAGTGTGTAGGATTTGGTGGCATCTATCGGTGAGGTTGCAGATTGCAAGCGAATGAAACTTCTCCTGTGTGCCAAGCATGTAGGAGAACTACAGTGGCCGACGCAAAAACACAAAAACGTGAATGGCCCTATCTAGAGCCGAAGTTTGGTTTGTCCATTCTGGGCTACTGTAGAAACATGGCGGTGCAACACAACGGACTCGTGAAGAGGGCCCGCTCCATAGGTAGATATAAACGGCTCATTCTAAAGTAACGAAAACACAACGTGTCTTATTTGCACCCAATTCGACTGTTATCATCTCATTAAATGTGCATTATCAGTCGTTATGAGCCTCATAGATAGATAGACACCTTGTACTTGGGCTGTCCCGAATATAATTTTTTGTGCTTCGAAGCTTCAGTGAGAAATATTCGGATGTATTCGAAGCTTCACAGCGCACGGCACGGTGCGGCGCAGCACGAATGCTGATTTGGAGGTCGATTACCATGGCAACGGCCAAAGCTTCGAAGCTTCGAAGCATTCAGGTCAGCCCTACCTTGTACACAAGCTTTATGTTGTAAAACGAATGAAACGTTACGTTTTGAACACAAACAAAACCACTTAGTTAAGTTTAGGGAAAAATATTAAATATTATAATAACTACGTTTTAAAAGTGAAACTTAAGGTTGTGAGACAACTACGCGTTGTTGGTTTCACACGGGATGCATATCCCAGACTTCTGGGTGAAAGTACTGTATTTGGTGTCTCATCCATCGCCCCTGACCTCCACCTCTAATGGAGTTTCATGCTGTCTATACTACAGCGCCTGACATCCACTTTTACTCCTGTCATAATTACTACGGTCACTAAAGGTCGCTGTCGTCTTCTTTTGTTCCTTCTTTCGGTGATCGCCCATGTGAATCAACAATAAAACCTACTAGTGGGTGTAGTAGGCTCCGATTGACCCACATCTATGGGGCTTATAGCGACTTATAATGCCTATTTAATGACCTGATAACAGTACACTAATAGAATATATTCCATTTCTGCCAATAGACCCCCCCTAAATGCTACACACTGGTCCTTTAACCATGAAGAGTGGGTGCATTACAGCTGACAGAGGTCCATGGATGGGTGGAGATGTCTGGACTAAACCCGGGGCCTCCTTAAGAACAGGCACCTTAAGGAACCTTACATGTAGGATGTGACAGCAGGCAGTCAGACAGCCCCATTCACCCTCCCCCTACTCTAGTGTCCATATGGAAGAGAAATCTACAGAAGGGCTGTGACCGGAGGAGTAGACCAGAGTTAATGCGGTGAAACAAAACTGTGCCACTGTAATAGAAAGCAAAAGTAAATCACAACTCCATAAGCATGTATGAATGGGAATGAGCAGCATTTGTGGCTCGTGGTCTATTTTCCTTTCATTGCTCTCGCGATCGATTACCTTGGATTGGGTAGCGCACAGCCCCACAGGTGTTGCTTTAGAGTCTGCACCCAGCCAATATCTCGGATTGGCTGGCAGAGTTGTATGTAGTGGTACTGTTTTAGCACAACCCTTCAAATGAATCAGAATGTCACTCATTAGCACACGACAAATTGGACACAGCATAAGTATGAGTAAGAACAATATGATCTCAGCAAATGTAATAGCACACATTTGTGGATTTTTTTTTTTTTTGCATAAAAGAGCATCATTTGTACAGTAACTATAGAAGCCTAAGAAGCACATGACATCTTATTCTGGAATAAGTTTCTGGACATCCTTTGACATGCATGTTGCCCTACAAGTCGGATGAGTTCTTGGAATATATTAGAGACACGATGCAAAAATAATATATCCTTCATTTCTCACACGAGGGCAACATGCAGGGCCGGGAGGGACAGGATGTCAGAGCTCATGCCAGAATGTGGCGCAATCTTGGATAAGCATAGAAAGAATGTTGTGAGAGCAAAAATTCTCTTCCATGTGGATTTTTTTTCAATGTCGTCTGTCTCACAATGACAAAGACTGGGACGGGAGAAACGCTGACAGATACCTGCAACTGCTAATCTTTCACCAAAAAATAAGCAAGAAGACACTGCTTTTTCTGCTTTTTGCATTTATTTGTAATGTTTCATTAAATATGAGCAAGCAGATAGAAACACAAGCACGTCACAGTCAATTTTTTTGTTTTGTTTTGCCCAAGACATAACTTTCTTCACCATACTTTCTATCCTTATTTGCCTAATAATCACAAAGATAGCACAGGGTGTGTGGTGTGCTAACACCTGATTACATTTACCTACAACTCCCCCCTCCCTTGTGTTACATGAAAAAGCGTCCCCCAACCAAAGGCTGCAAAATGTTAATGAGTCATCCCTGATGGGGCCCGTGCTCAGCTTGGATAGACATGGTGGTAGTGGCGATGGCTGATGTCTCAGACACCACAGCATAGAGAGATGATGCAGTCGTCCACTCGCAATGGAGGGAAGGATGCTGAGAAGCAGAGTTAATGAGAACAGTGAGGTGTGTGTGTAGGGATGGGTATCGTTAGGATTGTATTGATACTACTACTCGATACTCTTTATCGGTTTGGTTCTTTATGATACTTTTTCTTTTTCATCAATAACTGCTCTTTAATTTTATTATTTAAAAAAGAATAAATTCAGGACATAATTAGAATTTGTTAATATTTTAACTTACTGGAAACTAATCTAGAATGCCAATAAAATAAATAATATTCCTGAGTGAAATTTATAAAGAATGGAGAACAATCCGTCAGTATCAGTCCTTCCTCCTGCCCTCTGTCCTCCTCCCTCTGCTGATGGGATTCACTGCCTGCAGGTAATGTTACCGCTGGTATAGAGAGGAGTTTACAAGAATTCTTAGATAAATGACAAACTAAGCGGTGGTGGATGAGAGACTGCGGACAGAGCAGACTGAAATATCGTTTGGACTTCACTCTGTGTGTGATAATAAATTACACCAAAACGTTAAAAAGTACCGATAAAAGAACCGATAACGTGGTTTATCAATACTCCGGTCTTTAATAATTTAGCACCGGTACCCGTTTAATAGCCTACCAGGTTTCGGTACCCATCCCTATGTGTGTGTGGGGGGGTGGAGCACAATGATGGGTTGACCCATGACAAGACTATACAGTGCTCTTCTAATCAAAAAACAAAGAAAAAATGATTCTCTCTTAATATGCTATGACTTAGTGAAAGCAGCTGGTTGCTCTGGACCAAGTGCAACATTCAGCCCTGCTATAATATACTGTATATTTACACAAGAGAGGTTATAATTAGTCTAACAGATAAACAGTTACAATACAACTTAATTCATGTTCCCTTTTCTTCAATACATCTCACTGAGGGAATTTAGATAAAATCAGAATTTATAAATGGAGGCTTTACAGCAGTTTTGGTATGTTTTGCCCCTTAGGTACCTCTTTCACACAAACACAGCACCACCATGTTGAACTTGCCAGACAAAGCGAAAGGAACTCCAGTGTTGAATCAACATTTAAAAAAATAAATAAAAATAAACTAAACCTCATCAAACCAACATGTAGAACAACATGGATTCAGAAACAGAGACTGATGAACATTGAAGTCCAAAACAGAAGCACTTATCATCACATCACTGTGCCCTTATTGGGGTAAATTAAAATAAAATATGGTGTTTAAACAGCTACAAGTTACTGCTTATAAAGAAAATCAGATATAACTTTTTATCCTTGTAAACAAATATAAGAATTCGCAGTGAATTATTCATGATTTATGAGGAATCTGTGCTTCATCCATTCAGCTCCCTCTGGTCAATATTGACATTCTGAGCTATTTCGCTACCATAACCATGTCTTCTTTCAGACTACTGGACAGAAAACATCGAAAATACACATTTAGTTGTTTATTTTGTCTATTTGTGTCTGTAGATTTCTCCTAAATTCACCCAAAGTTAGCATTATAAAATGCCTCATTTGCATATTTAAACATAAAATTTCAGAAAACTTGTAATACAAAAAAGAATTGCCTTAATGTCAGTAATCAACTGGGGAAGTTTTATGGTGATATATATTAGTTCAAATTTTTTTAGCCTATTCACCTCTAGTGTCCTGTAAAATGTATGGAATTTTATAATACACATCTTTAAAGTCTGTTTTTTTCTCAGATCTCCACCTCAGTAGCTCTTACATTCACCAAACCTCCCAGTTACATTCCTATCTATATTCTGAAGGTTTTTACAGAGGGGTTTGCTCATATATCATTCATAGCCTGATTTATTGAACATTTTATTCCTAAAAACATGGCAAAAATTGTTTTTTTTATATGGCTGTTGACATTATATTCTGATTTAGGGAGTGATAAAAAGAGATATCTAAAATTCAATCTGTAAAACACCTTCGACTCTAATATGTCAACAAAATCCAACAAAGATGTTGAACCTGGCTTTTCCAATTTCTGTTCTGGAAATGGATGCAAATTAGAAAAAAAATGGTTAAGATAATTTGCATATTTATCATACATTTTCAAAAAACTTGTAATGCAAAAATTATTGTCTTGATGTAAATAATCAACTGGGGTAGTTTAATGCATAAGCTGTCTGCGATCGACCCATGGCGGTCTAATCACATTGGTTACGGTCACCCTCAGCAGAGTGCATTTCAACAAAGCCAAAAGGAGGTGTGCGTTTGTGTGCATGCTGCTGCAATTGCATAACTGCTGTGAAGCTTTGCAGAGGGATCAGTCTTGTAAATAAAGACCACATTGGAGGTGATTACACTGAGTTACGGCTATTGAGATTGACAGCTCTGCAGACAGGATACAACCAGAACCACTCAACACAGCCAGCTCCTCTGAACTCATCCCTCTCTGATCCTGAGAAATCTAATGTTAAATGTCATTATGACTGCACGACAGTATTATCTAATTCAGTGGGAATGCTCATCTGCTATGCAAATGGCTGGTGTTTAATGCATAACCACTTTAGCGTGACCCAGATGCTTGGCTGGCAACAAATTGGGTGTTACAAAATAGCCCTGAGTGAACTAAAATACCTCTGTATGAATGAGCTTCACATGAGAGGAGCGAATGCTGAATGAGGGAACAGTGTGTTTTTCTTTAGATGAATTGAAAACAATTTTGTGTTGCCTACAACAGTTCAAAACGAGACATTGCAAAATCACATTGAACAAAGCGTTGTGATGCCTAACACCGACTTCGAGCCCTGTGAGCTCTACCATGAGCAGAAAACAGTAGCAGAGATGACAGAGCAGGTACAGAACAAGCTGTGGATCAGACACTCATGACTAACCAAGCAGGACATTTATCAAAGATTTTCAGATTTGTTGTTAATTTAGTCCAGAAATCATATCCAAAGTGCCAATTTTTCTCCCCCCCAAAAAAGGAAAAAAAATCCTTGATAAACTCAACAAAGCAATCTGCTCAGTTGATCAAAGCCAACCCTTCAGAATTGCTTGTCGGTGGGCCCATGCAACGAGAGCCATCCATTGCCTGTAGCCATGGCAACCTGGAGATGGAGGCAAGCAGAGTGGGGGGTGGTGGGTGGCATCAAATGGCGGAGGAAGAGGATGCTCCCGCCCACCCGTTACTATAGCGATCTAATATAGCGTGAGGTGGGAGGAGCAATGACATGTCATGTCTGAACCCCAACATCTTATCTTATTATTGTACAAACGTAGCCAAGAGGTAGTGAGAGAGCATAGAGAAGAAGAATGAGTGGATACTGAGAGACTGAAGAAAGAAGAGAAGAAGACTAGAGGGGGAAACAGAGGGAAAGAATAGAAAGAAGGAAAGATGATGAGAACCTTAATTAATTTTGCAGCCTCTGTGTTCCCCCAAAATATAAGAAATAAAAGTAGAAGTAGTTCTAAATGATTTTTACTCTTTTGCCTCAGCCAGTTTGTTGTTCATCTCTTTACTTTTCTCCTTGTCCCCCACCGCTGGCCGGTTCTCGGGCTGGTTCTCCGAGGTCGCCTTCTTGGAGCCCCTCAGTGCGGCGCTCTGCTTATCTTTGGCTTTCTTCACTGGCTTGCTCTGGCCTGCCGATGTGGCTCCAGGCTTTTTGGGTTTAGAGCGAAGGGCACTATACCTGTCAACCTAAGGATGTCGGACAGCGCAAATGAGATTCATGAGCTGAAATGCTTCATTTATGGTTTGTCATTTCTAAAACTGTGTTGTGCAATGAGATGAGCATGGCAAGAATTTCACATTACACTAATATGAAGATTTTTCTTTTAGCTCCCCTCCCTAAATTCATTTCCTACAAAGTTAGAAAGGTGTGTTCTCACCTGTTTGATGGGGTCTATGTAAGGCTCGCTGTACAGACTGCGTATCCGCCTCCTCTCCAAGGCCTTGTTGTCAGCAGGCCGCAGCGGGGCTTGACCCTTGAAGGTAGCACTGTAGCTGGTCTCCAGGCTGGTCTTCTCATCTGGTGGCAGGTACTGGGACCTGGCCCGGATCATCTTAGCCGGCTTCACATCTTTGTAAGCCTTGTACTCAGTTCTGTGTGGAAAGAGGGAAGTCGGGTATGATAAGAAAATATACTGTGTCGTAGAGGTCATCCTTACCATAATAACACTACTTTAGGAGTAAAGGAAGTCAGACGGCAGTTGGCGGTACCACGGTTTTGCACTCACAACCGTGTCGGAGAACTACGGCGGCCTTCTCTCCCCATGTAGATATGAAGGGCTCATTCTAAGATAACGAATACACAACGATTCTTAGTTTCAGGTGATTATACACTAATGAAAACATAGTTATCAATATTATATTCCCTGTTTGCTAATAGATCCCCAGAAATGTTGCACACTGTTCCTTTAATGCTCCTGTTAAAAAGAAACTGTTTAAGACCTATAACTAGGATACTTTTAGTCTAAAAGGTCTCCAGTTAAAGGAATAGTTTGACATTTTGAAAAATGTTGCTGTCTTGCAGAGAGTTCGATAGTAAGATTGATACCGCTCGCTTGTCTGTACGATAAATATGAAGCTACAGCCAGGAGACGGTTAGCTTAGCATAAAGACTGAAAATGGGGAAACAGCTAACCCGGCTCTGTCCAAAGAAAAGAAAACCCAATGGAGTCTACTGCAACTTGTCATTGTCATTGCAGCACGCAGGTTTTGGTTGCGTCAGTAGTGCAACCTCCAAAGCACCTTGGAAGAAAGGATGAAAACTGGCGTTTTAGATGCGGCATGTGAACGGCCCCTTAGAGTTGGATTTTGTTACCTTTGGATAGAGCCAGGCGAACTGTTCTGCCACACTTCCAGTTATTATGCTAAGCTAAGCTAACCAGCTGCTGGCTCTAGCTTCATATTTAGGATACAGACATGAGAGTGCTATCCATCTCCTCAACTCTTGGAAAGAAAGCAAAATGCATATCCCTAAAATGTCAAATGTCAATTTCTAGTAGTATTTCCCAATCACTCTTATGCTCATTCATTATACCTTTTCAATACTTTGTATATTTTATACTATATTTGTATGTGTCTTGTGGCTGGTATCTCAGGTATAATTATCCCTATGCAAATCAGTGATTATTTAGGGTCTCTACATCGTCTCTGGTGTGCGTATTCTGTTGGTGACGTCTAGTGAAAACCTTCCTTGTTGGAACATCATTAAAGGAAATCTCCATAAAAATAGATCTTACTTTTACTGTAGACAGCATAACTCTAATTCTGTAATCCCTAGAGAAAATGTGTGAAGTGAAGTGGTGCATTACTACAGAGTATGTCAGAGGTAGTGTAGGTGGGAGGAGGTTTGCACCACAGTCTGGTGGTGTGATATTGTGTAGTCCTCACACAGCAGTTCTAAAGAAGGTCAGCAGTATACGGCAGTCACATAGAGCAGACTGGCCTGCAGCGTGTGCTCCATATCAGTGACTCTCCCCACATTTATACACCCAGGGATAAGTGGACCACAGAGGACATCCACAGCAGCTTAATACCAGGTGCATATTAAAGTCATTTACTTTAATACATCACACTGCATCACTCTCCCTCTCTCCCTCTCTCTGAAGCAAACTAACATATACAGCAACAGAAACTGTTAATCCTCAGTATTTACATTGTATTACCGCTGCCACTAACAATTATTTTAATTATTGATTAATATGCTGATTATTTTCTCAATGAATTGATTTATTATTCGTTCCATAAAATGTATAAAGATAGTTTAAAAAAAAGTAAAGTAAAAATGATGGATCAGTTATCACAATAGTTGCTGTTTATTTTTCGGTCTATCGATCAACTATTTGTTTGAATTATACCTTGTATTATTGTTGTAAAAGAAGAAAACCACTGTACTACTACAGAATTCATTATTATTGAAACGTGCCGTTTCTTCAAAGGTTGCGGCTTGTCTCGTTAATCTGTATAAAAAGGTGATGCTTTAGATAATTGAAAAATCTGCTAGACCCTTCTATCAGAGGAGGATGCTTCTATTATATCTGGCTATCTGATCATGATGTAAGCTAAAATTTCTTTTTGTTTACTTTTTTTTACAGCCAGAGATGAAAAGAATACATTTGCTCTTCTGATAGAGCTGCATTTGCACCATGTACAGCTGAAATAATGGACAATGTCAGCGTTCAACCTCAAATGGCTGCATGCACATCTCACAAGCCCTCAAGAGTGCCCTCAATCAAAACATTAAAATCTATTTAATGTTATCTTGCTTCTCCTGTAATGATGCTGTAGCTAATTACAAAGGAAAACAGCCAGCTCTGTGTTTCAGGCCAGTCAGATGACACCTAGCAGGTCTCCCCTGTGGCTCCAGTACAGTCACAAACACATAAACTCCCTCTAACGCAGCAGCACAATCCAGCGAGAGCACTGAGAGTCACACAGCTGTAGCCAAGGTTCAGTGAAAAGTCACCGTTCCCTGAGGCAGCACCAGCAGAGCAGACGAGGCCAGGCTGCTGTACGAGAGCCTCATTAGAACGATCTGTAAGCCCAAGGCATATGGAGAGACATTACATCAATAATTGGCATCTACGGAGAACCGCCTTGGAGACCGCATGATTCTGTTTAATGCAATGCGTGTTTCAGGGAGAGGTGCATTGATTTAACAACTGTTAATGTATTACACTGAGAAGGGGGTGATGAGACTGGAGCTGAGTTGTCTGATTTAGCATCACAGTGTGAAAGCTGGGCTCTGACCTCAAATGATTTATGGTTTAGTAAAGGTTTATGAGGCATCATCATTTTCTCAGTGCTTCATAATTGTGTGGTTGTTGTTGTTGTCTTTAATCGTACCTGTCGGTACTACTGGTGAATATACCTTGAACAAAACTAACTAACTAGAATAACACAGACTAAGAGTCTACAGCCATGCTAGCATGCTGTGAGGGTGTACTTAAGCACAGCTGTGCTTTGAGCTAGAGTCAGCATGCTAAATGCTCACGATGACAATGCTAATATATGTTGATGGTAACCAGGTATAATGTGTACCATGTTCACCATCTTAATTTAGCATGCTAGCATGCTAACCAAGCCCCCAGGAAGAGCACCTTTGAAGACTTTGGAGCAAATTTTAAATAGTGGCCAAATGGTAGAATTACAACTTAGACTAGACTTAGACTTAACTTGAAGGGAGCCCGCAAATACGAAATATGATCTGAGATCGGCAAAAACTTGCAAACTTGCGAGACTCGGTGCCCGACACCCTATCCTAACCTTAACTATTCAAGGTCAATGCCTAACCTTAACCATTAGAGGTCAATACCTAAACTTAACTATTCAAGGACAATGTCTAACCTTAACAATTAGAGGTCAATGCCTAACCATAACTATTAGAGGTCAATGCTGTATCAAGTTCTCTTTAGGTCGTGTCTAAAAGGTAAAATGCAAATTGCAAAACTCTCGCGAGATGTTTATGGTTAGGCATTGACCTCGAATAGTTAAGGTTAGGCATTGACCTCGAATAGTTAAGGTTAGGCATTGACCTGAAATAGTTAAGGTTAGGCATTGACCTCTAATGGTTAGGTTAGGATGGTTTTTGCAAGACTATGCAAGTTTGCGCAACTTGCGGGGGTTACTTTCCAGATACAACCTTCTCTTTATACATCCATGATGCTAACTTGTCACTGATTAACACTAAACACAAAGTAGCCTACAGCTGACGTTGATGTTTCCCTGATGACGGTGCAAGGGGAAGTTATGGGTCACCAAAGTTCAATTCATAAAGAGACAGACCATCCCTAGAGCCATGCCGCTAGCATGACTAAAAATATGAATTTCATGATATGTTATAGGAGTTACTCAAGTGTTTCACCTAAGCTTTGTGAAACTATGTCAGAATATCAATAAAGACAACTGATACTTACAGATTATAACAGATTTTCAATTAAAAATCGACTTTAACTTTCGACATCTCATCTTCATAACTATGTAATTAGTTCCCATTGATCTAAACTAAAATTAGCTATCAGGCGCTAATATTTAAGCTGTTCATGTATTAAATGAATCTGAGGCGTAAAATGTCATTTTACCATAATATGAAAAGCAAACTAATTATGATACAAAGGCTGGTGACAGTGACATGGCTGGTGAATACAGAGGAGAGGTGGAAATCACACAGAGAGCCATTACATAACTGGACTGAAGTCCATTTTCAATGCTCGACTGGGCCAAGAAGCCACAATGCAAATACAGGTTATACAACAATGTCCAAGGCCAAGGGTCTAAAGCACTAACATGTCACCACAGTGTGTGTGTGTGTGTGTGTGTGTGTGTGTGTGTGTGTGTGAGAGAGAGAGAGAAAGAGGCACAGATTGTGAGATTGTGAGTGCAGACAGGTTTCACAGTGTGAAACACCGGTCTGTACTGTAACATCGCTGCTATTCATGGACATATGACTGTGTAACAATAAAGCCTGTGTCTCTGAGGTCAGTGTGTACTTGGTACTTGTTTAAAAAGCTTCTTGGTTCAGTGGGCGTCATGTCACAGCTACTGTCACATACATAACAGGCGTATTACTGTGCAACACTGAAACTAGCAGTTCAGTGAGACACATAGGTACTAAGCATACCAAATTTGTTTCAGGTCACAGAAAGTGTTATACTAAGAGCTTATCATAAAAAATCCATCTTTAAGTTCTTATAACTCCTCACACTACTCTCCTCCAGAACAGAAGACAATTTAAAGTTGTCTGCTTCGGAAGTAAATCACCATCTCTTAACAACACATTTCAAACAACCTCATCTTCTATTTTCACTTTTAATTCCGCCTCATTTCCTGCTTTGTTATTTAGGACGATGTTCAGATCTGTGAGTCACTGCGGCTCAGGCAACGCTATCATACTGCCTCTGATATTTCTTGCTGTGTGACTAAAGACGCTTTGGACGGCTGACCCTGCTGACCCGCTGCGGTGGAGGGGATGTGCAGAGAAAGGCCTCGTCACTACAACCAAACACTGGCAGCCGACGGGGGTGGAACAAGGCCAGGGAACAGCACTGCTGAGCTCCATGCTACTCTGCTCTAACATGGCCCAATCTGGACCTCTCACCAGGAGATGGTTATGAGAGAAAGGAATAAAAACAAATGCCTGCAAATTTCTGCACTGTGGGATCAAACAGTGTCGAGCTGCACAAGTTGATCTTGAAAAAGTACGGTAAAAGTACGATGACAGGTTATTAGCAGGCCACAGAAAACCAGTTAGACGGATGAACAGATAGATAGATAGATAGATAGATAGATAGATGGATGGATGGATGGATGTTTGCTAGTACCAGCTTTTCAAATGTGAGGTTCTTTATTTTATCATTATAAACTGAATACTGTAGGACTGTTGCGTTTGACAAAGCAGACTGTTTGAAGATGTCAGAGTGGGCTCTGGGAAACTGTGATGAAACGGTAATTTTTTGTTATGACTTTATTATACTCAGTAAGAGAAAAATAGTTGTATCTCTAATGGTGGTGTCTAAACTGTACCCTACAATTTGCGAAACTCTCGTGAGATGGTTGGTTAGACATTGACCTTGAATGGTTAAGGTTAGGATAGGTCGTCGGGCAGCAAGTCTCAATTTTTGGGTTACCATCTCGAAACGACCATCTCTAATGTCTTTATAGTGTGGTGCAGGAGCCTAAACCCGGAATGAGTCCTAAAACACGGAAATGAGTTTGCATTTTTGCACTTCCCGTTACTAACAAGTGGCTAAATGAGCCTTTACAGCCTCGTTGTGTATACTCACGCTCATGCTACCGTGGTGTAGTTCGTTTATAGCCTAATGTTAGCTTTTTACTTCTGGCGATTGCCTTCACGCTATAAAAATCATTAAAGTGGTGTTCATTTGCGGAGCTTATCTTGCTGAACAAAACGTGCAAAGAGCTTATTTCCTGCAATAATCCAAAACCCAGTGAAAAAAAACCCATTGGCTTTTTGTCGAGGGAACCAGAGCGTTGCTAACTTCCTGGTTGGCCTATAAACATACATCATCCCTGCACCACTCTATATGGATGTATGAGTCAGTGTAAAATGGAATTAGCCTTTGACTCTGTGTTAAAATGCACTTTGAAAATCTGCAAGCCATAAATACATCAGTGAACTAACACTGCTGAGACAAACTTGTGTGCAGTTATCACTGATGGTGACCACAGTGACTCTGGCTCTAATCCTACACCAGTGCTGGCCTGATATAAAGGCCTGGCCCGCTTCTCTCTCAGTAGTCCAGGGAATCAATCTGCCCACGCACAGTACTGTGGCTTCACTTCCTAGCAGTGTTTCTTGGTGTGTCAGCGGGCGAGAGCCTGGCTTCTGGTCAATACTCCCTCCTTCCTCTGGGAACCAGTTGGCCTCATCTCTAACTCACAGCCTCTCTGTAGCTTCTCAGCCAGCGGCTCAATGGAAACAGCTGTACGCTGAGAGCCGCAATAGTACATTACAGTATTACAGGGGATTGTCATTGGGTCACAAAGGGTGACTCCCATGCAAATTTTCCAAGCTATTTAAAAAAATATGTGGAAACTAGGGCTGTAAAAGTTAACACGATAATAACAAGTTTGTCTTAACGTCACAAATTTATTTAACGCATTCACACAACGTGCGATTTTTAGGTTGTAGCGGGCAGTTTTAAAGCTAGAGAGAAGATATTAGTATCATATGAAACTAGAAAAAACCTAAGGAATCCATTGGTACTTTAACTCTCCAAACATAAATAAATAACGCTCCAAACTTATGCTAAATTTTGGCGAGGAAATTCTGGCATGGCAATTTTCAAAGGGGTCCCTTGACCTCTGACCACATGATATGTGACTGAAAATGGGTTCTATGGGTACCCACGAGTCTCCCCTTTACAGACATGCCCACTTTATGATAATCACATGCAGTTTTGGGCAAGTCATAGTCAAGTCAGTCAGTTTTATAAATATTTTCTATATACATACATTTGCATTAAGCAGCATATTTGTCCACTCCCATGTTGATAAGAGTATTAAATACTTATAAAGACAAATCTCCCTTTAAGGAACATTTTGAACAGATAACAAAATGTGTGATTAACTAACTATGGAAAACCATGCGATTAATCGTGATTAAATATTTTAATCGATTGACAGCCCTAATAAAAGGGGCATTTTGTTGCATGGTTTAAAATGATGATACATACTTTAGATGAGAGAGGTTTGTCACAAAGTGCAGGTTTTCAGTGGTCAGAGTTTCATTAGAACAGCCAGTTTAACTGGGTTATAGTATCTTACATAATTCATTCATAACCAGAATCAAATCTGAAGACATTTCCTTGTGAATTAACTGTAATCAGATATGATAAATCAGATTAGATTTGTTACATAAGACAGATAGCTTTAGCTGGCAGAGCTCTGAATTGATGCAACAACTGAATACTGGACATCAGCTGACATTTTAGTACTACATTTTTAATAAAGCTCGCACAACTAAACTACGCTGGTTTTATTTTCAGGGAGCAGAAAAATCAAAGCTCAGTTTTACCCCAAATGAGTTAGCTTGGGACATGTGAGATAACAACAGAATGGGTGTTTCTGCATTCACTGCTTGTCAGTAGAAACACGAGGCTTTGCTGGCTCTCTAAGAGGATCATTTTTAAATCCACCAGAATCCATTGGCCTCTTTACAGTGCACTGTCTGGTACCATGAGAGCTACTGTATGAACGTTGTGTAAACGTGACATGAAAGACAAACTCATTTTGAGTTGATGGAGCATCCTTGACTGGGAGAGGGAGGATTTAATGTGCCCAGGTGAGGAACGAGAGGAGAAAATCAAAAGAAGCTCCTGAGATTGCGGAAAATGTTGAGCTGTAATACGTGATGCAAATTAAAATAAAAAATTCATGCCTCAGTGTCTCTCTCTCTCTCCCTTCCTGAACTCAATGAACCTGCTTTACCTGCCTTACTGTCGGCGATGAAACTCTAATCTGTCACTCTGTAATTTTCGTGATAGTTCTTTACGCAATCTGCTCTTTGTGTGTCTTTTATTAGAGGCATCACATAATGGAACAAATAACGCTGACAAGATGAAGAAAGGCTTTTGTCTTTTACAGCAGTGCTGGTAGCAAAAAGACAACACTAACAAAGACTCCAGCAGCTGCTGTCTGAGGCTCACGACTTATTCTCATGCAAAAAATGACATTTTAAACATAAGGCAGCGACTTGGCGGTGAGATGAAGGCGTGTGACTGGGAGGCTGTTGGTTGAAAATGATTGAAATGCATCAATTCAGTCAAGAAAATAAATAGTTAACACAGTGGTTGGCAGACAAGAACTATAGGTGCCTTTAGCATTTCCATGGTGCACTGCAGAAAAAGAGCCCTTGTGCTCTCTGTGGATAAATAAAAGTCTTTAAAAAACGACAAAAACAGAGCTGAGGGGAACAGGAATTCATGTGCAAACCAGCACAATGAAATGGAGGGCTGGCTTTGAATAGACAGTGAATGTGGCTCCATAATGAAAGTTGCTTCCCGCTACAGAGTCTATATATGCCCTGACTAAATAGAACTACACATTACTGCAACCATAGATTCCTCATCAGGTTGATCTTACTCCTGCTGTCCTGCTTGATGGCACATTGAAAATGTGTTTAGGCCCCACCCAGTATGAAATGTTTTTTTTTTTCATTTTGATGACATTTATGTTAAATGGTCATTGTTTCTGTCACAGTACTTCTCATTCATCCACTTTGTGTAACTCACTATAAAGCTGGGAAATAATTCATTATTACCATGTGTCTATAGTGTCTCGCATTATGATCTTATTATGATAATATGATCATACTGTATTATTGTTTTTACAAAATTACTTTGTCCAAATGAATGATTCCAGGCAAACTGTAGTTAAAAACTAACAAATAGGAACATTTTTTTTCAAAAACTAATGTGTAACCTTGGAACACAGTCCAGTGATATAAGTGTATATCAACATCGGAAAAATATTGTTATTAAAAAGGACCTATTATGCTTATTTTCAGGTGCAAACTTGTATTTTGGGTTTCAAAATGTGCTTTAATGTTCAAAAAATGCTTTATTTTTCTCATAGGGGCTGTGATACAGCACCTCTTTTCACCCTTTTGTCTGAAACGCTCTGTTTGCCCTCCCAAAAAGCCCAGTCTGCTCTGATTGGTCAGCTGGCCCACTGTTGTGATTGGTCAATAAAACCAGACTCATTGGACTTAGCTCCTGCTCCAGTCTAACTAGCTTTGTGTGAGGGCGTGCCAATCTAGCCGTTACGCAAATGTGTTATTTGGTGACATCCCCACGTTACGGAAGAAAAGGCGGGACTTGAAGCGAGGCAGTTCAGGAGCAGTGTTTCTGTGGGGGAGAGTAACTCCCTTTGGCGTGGACTTTGTAACTTTGCAGACCTTTTACATGCACAAAGAACTATATAAAACACTAAAGGAAAGGGAAAAAGCATAAAAGCATACTAGGTCCATTTTAATATTGTGTTTTTGATTTCAACAATATTGCCAAGCCCTAATTGCGGGATCAGCCTTTGTTTTTTTTAAACTGCAGTGATGGTCCTGTGATTATGCATCATTACTTAATACTGAAAAAGTGATAAGAAGGCCAAAAACTACTTTAACACTTAAACTTAATTACATTTGTCATGTACATACAGGTACATACATGAAATCTGACCTCTGCATTCAACCCATCCTAAGCATGTAGGAGCAGTGGGTTGCTGTAAAGTGCCCAAGTAGCGCATGTATAGTGCATGTGTTATGTGTTAGTTTGTGTGTGTTTAGCTGTATGCACACTATCCATGATATTAACCCACAGCTGACCTGCTTTAAGTCTCCACTGGCATAGTAAGACAGCGAGCTGACTGGGCTTCTGCTTGTCAGGGTGCAGCCATTTAATGCCATGTGGGGGGGGTGAGTGCCCCGGGCTGTACCCTGCTGACTGCTCAACAATACAGGGACGGCAGCAAGAGGCACCATCAGCTGTAAGACTCACTCACTGAGCTCACATGGCGCCGTTCACCTCTACCAGCCGAATCACACTTTGGCAAGTGTTTCCGTATCAAACCCAAAACTGCAGTCTGTGAGTCAGCACAAAATAATGTGCATCCTTTTTTTTTTTTTTAACAAAACTGTGAATCAAATTAAATGTTTTACAGATTATAGTATTCAATATAAATGCTGAGATATGACTCTACTGAGCAAAGATGAAGAATATAACACTGAATGCTCTGAGAACCCTAAAAATCCACTAAAAACCAGATGAACCAAAAAAACCCACAAAAATCAAGGCTCAAGTGTGAAAAGGATCTCATATATATCATCTCACACTCTCAGAACCAACAATCTTCCCAGAACATAAATGCAACTTAGGGCATCAAGACACAGCTTCAAGAGACATGCGTACAGTGACTTTGACGTGCGTGACTTGGTGCTCATCCATCCACCAGTCCACATCATCATCCTCCTCTGGAACATTGCATAATAGGACATGGATTACCCTCGTCGACCTAAACATCAACAGTCAACGCCACCTTGATCTTTCCATTTATTTAATTACCTTCTGAGGGGAAAATAACAGCTGACCGATCTGTAATGTTTTCACATGCTGTGTGTACCTCTGAGTTTCAAGAAAACAAGCTTTCCATTAGTTTGTGAGCAACTGTTTATTAGATTAAGTGATGAATTATTCACCCCCAATTAAGTCCTGTATTGTGGAAAAATTCACATTTCTCAGGCCAGGATGTAGCAACTAACAAAGTTTTCATCTTTCAATTTTTTTTAAGCTTTTCTCCCAGACAGGGCTCCCCATTTATTAAAGGTTTGTCCTCCAATTAATAAGGGACTGTATGAAAATTATTCGGGGCAAAGGGGGTTCAGAAAAGTGGGAGGGTTAGGTATTTTTAACAAGTAAAAAAATGTAAATGTGCCAAATAATTTGACAGTGACGGCGTTTGGTTCAAAAGCAAAGAATAGCTGAAGTATTGGATATACAGGATAAACGTATCCTCATACAACGGTTTGTATGATATCTTACGAAAAGTTTTTGTGCGTTTTCCTACGAATGTCCAGCAACACCAGCGATCAGTGCACCTGTGCAAGCGGCAGCAGTGTACTACTTCGTTAAGTTAAGGAAAAGACGTGGCGTTAGTTAAGTACGTAAGTTACGTAACAAAAGTAAGTTAAAATAAGTCAACACTGACTTTTGAGTTTCACACAGAACACAAACGGATGCACCCAATACCGATAGCGATACCTGGGCTTTGGGTATCGGCCGATACCGAGTACCCATCCGATACCAGTGTTTGTATGCCTCACTGTGTGGAAGTGACTGCGATCATTCTTTTATGTGTAAGGCAACATCAGGCTTGACTTAAACATTGCTTTCTTAACTTTGTAAAACAAAATGTAAAAAACAAATACATAGATATCTTTTTCTTTTTCAAAACATAAACAGGAATTCAAATTCTGGTATATAATGTATATAGTGTATAAATATTATTGAATGGAATAGATTGAGTCAGTATCAGCCCGATATCCGATCCCGTATCGGTGCATCCCTAGAACAGAGATCTCCTGGGTGAAAGTCCTGTATATGTTTCACCTATCCAGTCACTCTGACCTCCTCCCTATACACGGATATTGATGCTCTTTATAATACGTCACCTGACTTCCTTAGAGGCAGCCCTGCACATCCTGGCTCACGATTATGTGGGTTATAAATTATAGTGCATTACTTTTCATATGACTAAGAACAATGAATTTTGACAATGCCAATTCCGCTTTTATTATGCAATGTAGTGGCTATGTGAAAAGTATTATTCCAATAACAAATTAAGGTTTAAATTGGAGTAAACCCACCTTAAATTAATTTTCTTTCTCAATGACATTGAATTTCAAAGTGTAATTTTACTTTAAAATATCTTGGGGAGGGTGTTGCAGTTTTTCTCTTAGTCATGGGGAGGGTCCAAAGAAAATATGCTGAAGAGCTCATGCTTAATTTTTTTTTTATAAGTGGAAAAAAAAGGTCAACACCCCTCCCCACCTCAATAATTTTTGTACACTCCCTAAACATTTTCACCTGACAACAGATGTAGATAGGCATTTATAGTAGGCCTATGTAAAACCTCTGATTATAATGGACTTTGTGATAATATAGTGAACGAAAGCGAGCCCTATTGCACCTCACTGGTACAGAACACTGAGGTGCAATAGGGCTCGCTTTGGGAAAAGCCTGATACCGGCAGTCATAGCCGCCTTAAACAACAGGCGTCGCTGAATAGGCCTGAGTGTGGACTACTGTCCGTCATTTTCTGTTGTTGTCACTGTTGTATTGCTGTTGCTGTTACTGTTACTGTGTGCCGTTGTATGTATTGGTTGTTGACAAATACAGTGCTGTGGAAAAGAATTTCCCCCTGTGGGACAATAAAGTCTAAAGTCTAAAAGTCTAAAGTCTAAGAAGTATGATTTACAGGCGACAATAAGCCTTTACCAGTTTTGACCCCTATGACCCCTGGACGCCTGAGGCCTCTGGTCTCCCAGTATAGGTATAGTCACCATATGACAGGTAGTGTGAACTCACTTGTACGAGCTGTCGGCTGTGATCTCCTCTCTGATCTGCCTGTTCACAGCATCCCTCCCTTTGCCCTCTCCCTCCACCTTCAGGACAACTTTCTTCTGCCCCTCCTGTTTACTGGGCTTCTTTTTCCTCTCCTGTCCATGCAGGAGGTCTTTCTCCTGCACCTTGTCGGCTATAGCGCTCTTCTCCACACCGCTGTCCGCCTCCACCTGCTGTTTCCCGTGCCTGGACCTGTCCGGAGCCCGGTCATCTCCAGACTGTTTGGGTATCCAGGGATGGTCGCACCTTTTGGGGATGGGCCAGGCTTTGAAGTCCTTCTGGTACTGGGTCTCGCTGTTGAACGGTGTCTCCGGTCCGTGGTACTCGTTCTTGGGTTTGCAGCTCGGTTCGGGTCGCACCTTCCAGTGCTTAAAGTCCTCGCGCGTCACCGAGCTGCACACGCGCTCCTCGGAGACGCACCTGCGCGGCGGCGGCCGTGATGGCTGCGTTTCTATGGCGACCCGGGCCTGGGGAGGATGGAGCGTCGGCTGCAGCTGGACGTGCTGCATCTCGGACACGTCCGTGTACTTGGTGAAGACCAAAGGCACCGCGATGTCAGCCTTGTCCAGCTGGTTCCAGAAGCGGGCCATGCAGCACGCCCTGCTGATACAGGGCCACGCCATGCTGAGCCGTGCCGAGCTCCACTACAATACAAGGTGTACACTCCCTTATCCTGGTGTGAGAGGAACAAGATGTCCGTGTGTCAGGCTGCACGATGGGCTCCAATACTGTTGACCTTAGATTTTATTCAGTAAATCCATTTTGCTGCAAAAATAGACGATTTTTTCTGATAAAACAACTGTCCTTGAGGTTTGCTCTGCTTCCTTGTGTCTCGCTACATCACTCCACAACAGGGCACTGCAACGAACAACAGCCCCGCCCCGCCCGCCTGCTCAGCATCCCGGAGACTCAGAGCTGGAGGAAAATAAAAGTCAAGTCAGAGAGAATACGACAGAACTTCTGGTTTAAACTGCAGCGTAAAAGCCATAATGACGCTTTTTTGAAATAGTGTAATTAAAAAGAAACCCAAAAGAAAACAAAGTGTATCGAAAGAGATGGAGCCTATAAGCTTTAGGCTATATTATAGGCAAAATGTTGCATGTCTGTAGCCATGCACACTTAGGTCTGCTACTTTTATTTTGAAATATGAACATTAATTTCCGATAAAAAGCTGATGGAACACGGGGAGCATGACTAGAACGATGTGTTTTTACGTACACTGCGTAGTGGTACAGGAGGAGCGACGTTTGGTCCAGCCATCACTTTGCTCCTGTTTCTGTCAACATTTTGAATGATATTTGTTAACATTTGATAAAACAGAATGAGAAAACCAGTGGTTAGAAATGAGAAGCGAGAAAATCTTTTCGGAGGAAATATAAAATGATTATTTAGAATAATAAAAAAATGATGATACCAGATAAATTGGTTAAAAAAAAGGAGAAAATATTAAGTAGGATAACATTGCCATTCATTGTTATGGAAGGAAGTTTATGTTTATTTATTTTGCACAAATTAAGACTACACAAACATAACAAAAAATAAAAAACCCACTGGGCTTACTGTATATGAAGCCTCCATCTAAATAGTGTTATAGTATAGTTGTTGTTAAATTTCACAATGTTATAGAAAACACAATATTAATATACAGAAATAATATGACTACATATACACATACATTCATATATATGTCATAACAACAATAACAATAAATATATATAAAAAAGACAAGAAATGTGTGTGATGCGCATAAGCCAATGTGCGGTGTATTGTGAGGGGGATATTAGTTAAACATCTACATTGACTCCTGAGTATTATTAATCAAACGAATGAAAAGAAAATACAGATACATGAACAACATGGGGAAAAGCAGTTAACAGCAGTTAAATGACTCTTTACGCATCTTTTGAGACACTTAATAGATGAACAGGTTTTTAATGGATGTGATAAGCTACTCGATAATTTGGTAAGTACTACTACTAACTAGGTAAGTTATGAAGTATAATAGTAATCTCATTTAAATGTTGTAAAATATAGCTTATCAAAGCCATAAACAGGTCCACTGTTAAATGTAAGCTACTGATTCAGGCAAAACTGCCTTTGTGACAAAGACATTGCTGACAGACTGTGCCAGCAAATAGTAGAACACATGAATAATGCCAACTCATTACACACCCTGAGGGCCTGTTTCACATCGGACTACAATTTCTAAGACATCTGACAGACAAGCACATGATCTGCTTAGAGGTTTTTATAATGAAGCCTGACAGCTCATTTTTTTTTAGAAGCAATAATCACTCTGCTGCTGTTTTCCTTTTATTTAAAGGACCAGTGTGTAGGATTTAGTGGCATCTAGTGGTGAAGGTTGCAGAAGGGCTCATAATGAAAACACCAGTTTCAGGTGATTATACACATGAGCCAGCTCTAGCCCTTTTGGTGCCCCCCAACCCCCCAGAACCTTAACCCTACAGTATAGCCCCGTAAACCGCAACACACATCAGACATCACAGTGGTTTTAAGACAAAAATTAAAATTTTTGTTTTCATAAATAACTGTGTTTATTATAATATTAATAAACAATTGGTCCCTGATATTGTTGGCTTAAAAGTGTTTCGTAAGTTTCACAACAATGAGAGTTCCAGTTCTTTCTTTTATTTTTTAGAGGTGCACCCCAGAAGGTGGCGCCCTAGGTGACCGCCTATGCGGCCCTATGCCTTAAGCCGGCCCTGATTATACACTAATGAAAACATAGTTATGAATAATATATTCCATTTCTGCCAATAGATCCCCCTAAATCCTACACACTGGTCCTTTAACTTTTACTTTTTTTGTGCATGCGTGCAGGTAAAACATTAACCGAGTATTCAAGGACACAAGGTTCATTTGTTGTCATTCTGCAATACAGGGTTGCGCAACAAAATGTTGCCTGTTCCCTTAATGCTACACAAGAATAAAACCAATTTTTTTTATGATGGAGTATGGAGGATGAGTTGAGGTTTAGTCTCGCAGCCTGAGGAAAGAAGCTGCTCTGTAGTCTGGTGGTACAGTATGACATGGTCGGTACCAGTGGATGCCTTAGGTTATCTTATATGCTACCAATATCTTCACTGGCTTTAAAACTGAGCCTGCTACAGCCTCTGAAGGACAGTAATGTCGGCCGAGGACACTCCTAGGGCAGTTTGAGCTCTACTCAGGCACCTCACCTCACTGATATCACTGACGCTCGCTAGAAAGGTAGCAATGATGTTCTGGGCGGTTTTAATCACCAGCTGCAGAGATCAAGTGTTAATGAGGTACTTAAAGTAGATAATCCCAGAATCAATCAATCATTTATGAGGGTTGTGATCAAAGGGCCAAACTGAATGGAATGGCAGTCATACCAATTGGCCCCGGCAAATGTCAATCTAACAGAAGCTAATGAGGGAAACAGAGAGAAAGATAAACATCAATACGTTTTCCATTCGTCTGAGCGTCTGTCTCAGTGTTGTGTGTTGATTGGTGATAAAGGCATGGGTGGATCCTGCACTATCTCCTGTCAGTACTGACAGTCCTTCATCAACACCTTGGATAACCTTTTAGCCCCAGTGTGTTAAACACACACCTTATGGGCTTGGTTATATTGCTTTATAAAACGACAAGTGCACTTTCCTTAAAACAATATTCAGATCATTCATTATGACATTATGTGATAATAAATGTAGGTATCACTTTCTATTATGCCCATGTCTATAATGCAATATAAACATACTTATAATAATCTGTTCATAGCACTGTAGGTTCATAGTGTATTCTCATAGTTGTAATACATTAAAAGCTTTTTTATAATGCATTATAATTACTGTTATACTGCATTATAATGTAATTATAAGTTACTCTAAGTGGTTATTGTTTGCTTTAAGTAAAGTAAAAATGTATTTGACAACATTTTGTGTGATGTTTCTGCATATATTTAATGATATTTTTCACTTTGCTTAAAGCAAACCTGATCACTTAGAGTAACTTATAATCACATTATAATGCAGTATGACAGTGATTATATTGCATTATAAAAAGATTATAATGTAGTACAACTGTGATCCTTGCAAAAACGTCAGTGAGTGACCAGCAATTATGAAGTATTATGATACTTGATCTTAAAGGTCATTATTAAAGGCTTTATAATGTGTTATGTTTATTGCTATAAAGCATTATGAGTGCTTATAACTATAATTATACGGTGCTATAAGCAGATTATAATGCATTATAAGTATGTTTATAGTGCATTATAGACATGGACGTCATAGAAAGTGTTACTGAAATGTGTTATACCTCTACAAAGGGCCTTTATGACTATCTGCACCCTGAGATGCAGTTACAGGATTGCTCAACCAGATGGGGCTGCCTTTACAACCATACCTACACCAACGTATTTCACAGTCATGCTAACCACTGACTGCCTTCCATACAGTGAAGGAAGAAACAAGAATCAGTGAGAACATAAAAAGGCCTCTGACGTTCCCTACTGAGTTTTGGATGTTGTTCATGTTTGAATACTGTCCTGTGTTTTAGCAGCTCCTCCCATTGCAGGGTCAAAAGTCAGATAGACATAGATAGGGATTGACAAATCAAACCATATTGAGTTTCTGAGATAAGGCCGTCAATAGGAGGTGATGGTGGAGACGTGAGAAGTGCAGACTTTGGACCCACTTCACTCGCCCTTCTTCTTCGCCACCAGCTGAAGCGCCTCGGTTTGTTTCTCTTCTCTCGTGGAAAACATGAAGGTTGATTTTGCCCCCTTGGAATTGCCCGTAAAGAGGAGACTGCAGACGGCTGCCGTGCTGCAGTGGGTCTTCTCCTTCATCGCCCTGGGTGAGTGTACATGTGTGTCCACTGGAAACATCTGGAAATGAGAGCCTACTGATGGGACTGTTTATGAATACACATCTAGAGTATTTGTGTCTTTGCAGTAGGGGTTCAAACATGTTGGCCTAGCTGCTCTTTGTAAAGTGTAAAGTGAATATGAGAGGAAGAGAACTGCTGCCTAAGTGGCATGAACTGCTGGATGGCCAGAAGAGGGAGCTAAGCAGGACATGACCTGAGCTGAGTGCAGTCCACACTCAACTAACCTCAGGTCATATTGTATATTTTTCCAAACAGTTGCTATTTCACATTTCTGCATCCAAATTAGGTGTCCGCCTATACTGTATTTGTTCAGATCTAAAAGACAGATGTTGTATATCTCCCATATTTTGTCTGACAAACCCCCACAGCCCTGTCATGTTCCAAATGTTTTCACTTTTTAACTGGATGTTATTTATCACTATTAATTATATAAAGTTGGATACTATTTCTTTTCATACCAGACATAGTGATCCAGCAGGTGGTGTTAAGGTGACTCCAGTTGATGGGAGGTGTGTCCGGTGTAATCAGCTTGTCATAGTTGGTAGTTTTTTATTTTTGTGACAATAAATATACTAAAGAATCAATCTCACACAAATTTGTCTTCATATTTTTTTGACCTATTATTTAACCAGGAAAGTCTCCCTGAGATTAAAAATCTCCTTTTCAAGAGTGTCCTGGCCAAGATAGCAATAATAACGAGTTACAACAACAGAAAACAAACTATGCCACAAAGTCAGATGAAAATGATACAACCACTGATAACATTTAATTCAATCATGCAAAAGATTTTATCCTAAAAAGCAACTTAAATGGCGCCTTAAGGCCATACAAATAACGAAGACCAATATAAAATTGAATGAGATCAAGATTATAAAATACCCCAAAACGTTGGCAGCCAGAAGAGGGAGCACCTACTCATGCACACTTTATTCAACTAAAACAGACGTAACCTGCCAATATTAAAAAATAAATGAATAAATAAATAACTTGGTAAATAAAAAAATATGTCATTAACTGTAGCAAAAGTAAAAAATCCTTAACTGATAAAATGTGACATAAATTGATATTTCTTTTTTAATGTGCTTCTTTATTTATGTATCTTTGTATTAATTCCCTTATTTATTTACTCTTCTGTTTAATTTTCCCTGTTATTTATTTATGTATTTATTTTTATTCATTTTTACATGTGTTTATTAATTTTTGCATTTATTTTGTATCAATTAATTAATTAATTAATTAATGCATAATTTTCCCTTTGCATTTCACCCCTTATTTATTAACTTAATTACTTCTGTATTCTTTTCTTTGCACATGTTTGTTTACTTTTTTTAAGCATTTCTGCCTCGTTATACAAATGAGGGGGCTGTCACTCAACGTGTGTCATCATGGGGTCAGGGTGCATGACTACATGCTAGCTAGCTAGCTAATGGTGTCTGCTTCTACTTATCAACTCGCCGCTGCCACATACAGGTGCAGGTGTGCAGATCAATCTTATGTATTTATCAAGTCATTTATTTATTCATTTATCTTTGAACACACATACTTGCAGATAATCTCATCAGTGTCATCTAGACCATTACATTGTTTAAAGGTATATATGTGGTATTGTATTTGAAAGGAAGTTTGGCAACCGAACACTGATGACCCCACGTGCACCCAGAGAAACCAGAGCTAAAAATGAAAGCCGTCACATTATGGTAAAATATTAAATTGCATTGACATGATACACGCACATTCTGCACATAGCTCTGCTATCAGTAACCACCAAAACCACGTGTGATGTCATCTCCAGCAGAACTGAATGCCAGTGATGCAGAGCAGACTCCAGCCATTCATAAAATGGCTAGTTCCTGCTAAACACATTATCTACTAACCTTTCATACAGTGTGTTTTGCATTTGTCATGCCAGATCAGAATGCACATATAATGCACTTGTTAATTGTATGTTCTCACTGCTGCAGAGCTGCTGCTCATGACCCTCCTGTCCTCTCTCCTCAGCACCCCTCTGCATCTTCCTGTTCATTTACCTGCTGTTCACTCGCTTCTGGCTGATCAGTGTGCTGTACGCCGTCTGGTGGTTCTTTGACTATGACACCCCTGCACGTGGTGGCAACAGGGTGCCCTTCTTGTGTGACCTCAAAGTTTGGAAATACATGCGGGATTACTTCCCCATCAAGGTGAGAGACGGCTTTTAGTGTGTGGTTGTACGAGGCCTTCAAATACTATGTGTACATGCACATCGCCGCCACTAAAGTCCATGTCAGGTGGGGCGGGCTTTACCTTAGAATAGGACATCAGAACACCTCGCTCTGCCAATTCAGTTTATCTAATCTTTGATCTCCATACATACGAGCAACGGCCCTTATCTCTGTCCTTGGCAGCAAATGAACCACTGATGGATAAGGCCCCTATAGCCATGTACTCTGTATGTACACACAAAGTCTACCCAAATCCTAAAAATAAACCTTTTTATCGTCTGATTAAACACAGTACTGCAGGCCATTCAATAAATAAAATGACTTGATAAATAAATAAATAAATATCATTAAATGTAGCAAAATTAATATAAAAAATAAATGTAGCCATTAAAATTTATTGATAAAATGTGACTTAAATTGATATTTCTGTATAAATTTGCTCCTTCATTTATTTATATTTGTATTAATTTTCCTTATTTATTTACTCCTTTGTTTAATTTTCCTTAACATTTATTTATGTATTAATTCTTTATTAATTTTTAAAATTATCTATTTATTTATTTATTTTTGCATTTATCTTTTATTTATTTTATATATATTTTTAAATGAATGCATTTATTTATTCATTTATTTATTTATGCACAATTTTCCCTTTGCATTTCACCCCTTATTTATTTCCCCGAATGTATTTATTTCTGTATTATTTTCTTTATACATTTCTTTACACATTTCATTTTACATTTTTTTATGAATTAGCAACGTATTTGTGATACGACAAAAACAAATGTAATCCGGGAGAAAATACGCTTCTTCGTAATTGACAATGTTGTATTGGGAAGGTAATTTTTTAGGAAACCAGGCTTCAGGGTGACTGGACAAGGAGGTCACTGCTTTTGGCAAATAATAGTGCAGCACACCCCCCACAACTTGTTGTTTTTCAACTTTGGTTTTTGTAAGGATTAAACAAACAAGATATTATGTGTTAATTAGCAGGCTTCAGAGGTGCTGGTAGCAGATTTTGTCACCTTTAGCTGTTAGATAGCTGTTTCCCCCTTATGCTAAGCTAAGTTAACCATCTCCTTTGCTCCAGCTTCATATTTAACAGACAAGCACGAGAGTGGAATAGATTAATCTTGATCTCATCTAATGCTCTGCAAAAGGGCAAATAAGTGCATGTCCCCAAATAACTATTCCTCTTATCTAATCTTTTAGCAGATCAGTGCCCTTCTAGTGATTTTTCACAGATTTATTCTGGCTGCTGCAAACCAGAAATATTTCAGTGTTCAGAGACTTTGATGGTTGAAATACAGAAGGCTGTTACTCAGACTGCAATGAAATGAATAACCACATCTTACACAGGCTGGTTACTACTGGTTACACAGACACACATTATCCACTGATAACTGATTATCAATACTGCACAGGTGTCTTCAAAACGTAACTACTTACTTTGTAGGATTAGTTTTGAAATGTGTTTGCAAGGAGACAAGTTGGCATACAGGATACGTTAACAGTGGTTTTACTGTGACATTACAAACATTCTCAACTGGCCCTGACCCCACCAAGCCCCGACTGTTCTGTACCCTCTTCTCTCTTGCAGCCTGGTGTGTCCCTCTTGTGGTCATACATGAGTAGTGCATACATATGATTTGAGGTATCACAGGTAATAGTTTCTAATCATCCTGAGCCCAGTATTTTATTTCAAATTCAACAGTAGTGGTTGATGTTGGGTGTGTCATTCTTTAACCGTGATAAATAACTGCAGAGCACACCATCTTCCCAGAGAACAGAACCGCCGTTGACAGCATCCATCACGTTACATCCTGCCCCCGAGGCACGTCTAATACTTTGGATCGTGCTGATAAGACAGAGTGCAACAACAACAACACAAGTTCAACAGCATTTTATTTCATTCTTTTTGTGGGAACAGGCAAAGTGAGCTTATAAATTGCTTTTAAAAAAGAAAATGAGATCAGAATCTTAACAGTAACCTGCTCCATGTAATATTCAGACTTATTGTATCTCTGAGTATTAAGTGGGTCATGTCTCTGTTTGCACAGATTAGCCTTCATAGCCATAAATGATAAGACAGTAATCCATATTGAACCATCTGAACTAATCAGATTCTGGCTATGTAATTCAACAGCAGAGAATAAAATACAGTAAAATATTCTGAGATTAGAAGACACCATTTTAAAATATATATTATACAGAAATGTAATGCTACTATTTAATACTACTACTACTATCATCGTCGTACTTTATTTATATACGTCTAAAAAATGGCAAAAATGAGAACAATTTCAACATTTTCACCTAATGAAGATCCAAGCAGGATCGAAATATAGTCAGTAAAGATATTGTGGCATGGAGTAGTGTGCAGGTGTTTCCTTTTTTCTTTTCAAAAATGAGAAATTTCTGATGCTCTCCCTCGTTGTCTCACGCATCCACCTTTCCATCACTTTAGAGGACATTACATTAACTTACATTAGTTTCCTGGAGACTTACACTAACCATAACTGCTACCTGCCTAATCCTAACCCTTACCCTTACCTTTACCTAAACATGACCTTACTAACATATCCTTGTTTTCTTGTTCCCCTTGTTGTGCTTTTGTCTCCCTTGTGTTGTTCTGTTCATGTTTTACTTTGTATTCCAATTAAAAATAAAAAAGGTAAAGAAAAAAAAGAGAACAAGGGGGAAAATATATGAGAAATAAAAGCAAAAAAAAAGTATGATAATAAAAGCCAAGACAAGGTATGATAAGGCAGTTACAGCACCATAAACACGGCACCATATAATAATAAAAGTCAGGAGAAGACCGGTACAGAAGTCATAATACTATAATAACAGCAACAATAAATCAAGAGTTGATACAGACGTAGAAATGGTAGACTGGAACAAAAATAGGCACAACTGACAATATAATGCAACACACTGCAAAAGAGGAAAATCAACACCTTTCTGACACAATTTCAACAGATAGACAGACAGACAGACAGACAGACAGACAGACAGACAGATAGACAGACAGACAGACAGACAGATAGATAGATAGATAGATAGACAGATAGATAGATAGATAGATAGATAGATAGATAGATAGATAGATAGATAGATAGATAGATGCACCAGAACAGTACATAAAATGTACATATCAACACTCGAGAAATATATCTAAAGAATACAGAATAACATACTAAGTAAAGTGTGCAATAACATAATATATACATGAAAGAAGTGTGCAATAACATACTATATACTTTAATAAAGTGTGCAAGTTACAATGTTCTGTCTTTAAATACAAATTAAATGAGGTAGTAAACCGATGTGCAAATTCAACATGTGCAAGGTTATTGCTGAGTGAGGTGTTGAAGAGTGTCTGTTCAGTAGGTGGTGGAGAGGGTGGTCGGGTTTACCCATAATGGATAACAGTTTGTTCAGTGTCCTCCTCTCCACCACAACTTCAAAAGTGTCAGGTTTGTGGCCAATTACGGAGCCAGGCTTCTTAATCGGTTTATTAAGTCAGTTAAAAAAAAAGAGGAAGCAAATAGGATAAAGCATTATATGCTTGTTGTGTACTGCGTTGCATTAGATGGGTGTTCATGGTATTCTGTCCACCCATTGTGTCTGAAACGTTCATTATCTTTAACTTCTTAAGATAGTTGACGAAATACATTTTGAGAAGAGATAGAGGGGGATGACATGCAAACAAAAGTCTCAGTTTACATGGTTTATAACACTAAATAAAGGCACTGATCAGGGGCTGTGTTTTATGGCAAATGAGGCGACAGTTATTGGAGTTGGATGTCAGACTCTCATTAGAGATCTCGTGTGAATGTATATCTGACAACAGAATGCTGTTTTCTTTCTGTAAAGATAAATACAGCATAGGTCAGACTGAGAGCTCATGAAATTCCATGTTTTGGCCCGATCTCATGTATCCAGTTCAAAGTGGATCATCACTATCATCTGACTGAATGCCACATTAAGTCTGAAACAAGGAGTCAATGTGGGGCTAAAGGGAAGCAGTGTCCTTCGGGGGGCCTAATTAGTTTCATTGGTGTGTCCTTACCCACCGTTTCTAATAACACCATCTTCAGCTCACACTGGAAGCTCACCAGCTGATATGTGAGCTCACTTGGTTTTCAAGAGAATGACGCGGCGCAATTATGTATTCAGAATTCATAGCTGAAGGACTAACAGAGCACATACGTCTGCAACGTGAGAGTGGTATCAGTTCTCGCATCAACCTCTAAATGTCAGACTTTTTTTTTTTTTTTTGAGCTGAGAGTTTATATCTAGATCCAGATCTACTAAGAAACGATAAGAAAGACATCCAGTGTCTGATAGGATGGCTGCTGCATCAAAGAAATATCTAGTAGAGTTAAAACAGATAGATCTGCACACCAAATAGTTCCTGTTGGAAGGATTTTTATTGCTGTAATGTTTCAAGCACCAGGCTCTTCCTCAGACTTCTGATAAGTGCAGAGTTGCCATCTTAAATACCCATAATGCATACACACTCACACGTGATATCCCAACTGTTTCAAATAATATCAATAGGAAAATACACTATATACAGTATTAAACATATGTACCGATAGTATATCAAGGCTACATGTCGCAAAAAAGGTGATCCAATACTCTATGTCATGTTTCTTGTAACAGTCATCTATGGAATGCATACTATTTGGGGTACACAATTTGTATGTGTATATACAGTATATTAGGACTGTCAATCTATCAAAAATATTTAATTGTGATTAAATGCATGATTGTCCATTGTTAATCTCTATTAATCAGGAAATAAATCACTTTTCAAAATGCACCTTAAAGGGAGATTTGTCAAGTATTTAATACTCTTATCAATATGGGAGTAGGCAAATATGCAGCTTTATGCAAATGTATGTATATATTTATTACTGGAAATCAATTAACAACACAAAACATTGACAAATATTGTCCAGAAACCCTCACAGGTACTGCATTTAGCATGAAATAATATGCTCAAATCATAACATGGCAAACTGAAGCCCAACAGGCAACAACAGATGTCAGTATGTCAGTGTGCTGACTTGACTATGACTTGCCCCAAACTGCATGTGATTATCATAAAGTGGGCATGACTGTAAAGGGGAGACTCGTGGGTACCCATAGAACCCATTTTCATTCACATATCTTGAGGTCAGAGGTCAAGGGACCCCTTTGAAAATGCGAAAATTTAGCATAAGTTTGGAGCGTTTTTTTAGCCTGCTTCGTGACAAGCTAGTAGGACACGGCTGGTACCAAATATCTTCACCTCAATTTCACACATGACCGGTAGACCCACAGAGAAAAAACAGGACTCAAAAGCATGACTCAGAGCAGGGCAGGTGCAATTAAACAGTCTTTATTGCCAAAAGAGGTTTAGTACACAGGTGAGCAGTCAGATAAGGCAAAAATGTAGTCTGGGTAAAACAGGCAGAGATCAGGAATAACCCAGAACACTAACACTAAGAAATCCCTGGACCGCTTGACTCAGGGAATAGAGACGAACTGGTACAGCTACAGGGAAACACACAAACTAAATACATTGGGGAGGTGAGGCTAATTAGGAGCAGGTGAGGATAATTAGGAACAGGTGAAACCAATCGGGGGGAACACACAAGGGCAGGAAGTGAAGTATCTGAAACGAGAGGAGAGGTAAGTAACACGAAATAAAACAGGAAGTAATCACTGAATATTGTAGAAAATAAAACACATAACCTAAGGAGCAGGATGACACCTTTTTTAAAATATATATTATAACATGTAGCCAGTACATATATACTGTAGGTTTAATATCTAATGTGTGTATGTGTTTAATGGGTTTTCTTATTTATATTATTTGAAACAGGTGGGTTATGTCATGCGTATGCATTATGGATGTTTAAGATGGCGACTCTCTGCTCAAATCTAGACCAGAAAGTAATTTATTCTTTACTTACTCTAAAACCAGTCCTTAGCCGTGATCATAGCGACACAGATGATATCGTGGTGACAACTTTGTAGGAGTAACGCTCTGTGATTGGTCACTAGAGGACAGTTCTTTTGTTTATAAACAGCGACGGTCCTCACGATGAACTCCAGCTAATGATTAACGTTGTGAGCTACAGTTTGGGGCCACACCGGCAGCAGGTACCCACAATACAAACACAGTGGACACAAAACAACACAGCAGCTTTGTGAAGGTCATCATGACAACATCGTGACTTGGCTCTACAGCACAAAACCCGTTTCGTTTTATATTTTACATTCTACAGGTGATCGGCTACAAGCAAATGTTTGATCAAAGCAGTAGCCACTGTATCAGTGCTGGGTGAATTTAGTTGTTTTTTTATTAGATAATAGAAGAAAAGAACAAGAAAAAAAGTAAAACTAGTAATAGAATCAAAGTGTACAAAATCCCTTATTTGAAGCTGCCCTTTTGTCCCTGAGAAGATAGCACGGCTCCCTGATAAGGGCCTTGAAATAGTATAAATTCACATATAGATACAAACAGTGAGGAGAGCACATTTGTTTTTTTTCACGAGTGAGCACAATACTCGCTGCAAAACAAACGACAGCACACGACAAGCTTGACTCTTTTCCCCCATGACCGTGACCTTTAGTGCCTCTCACTATCTCCTCCATATCCGCTCTGGACTACTGGAGGCACGCAAACAACGCTCCGCGGGGGACATATCTTATCTCGTCTTTTACAGTTGATGATCAAGAACCATCTTTTCTGACACTACAGAGAAATATTAATCAATTTCCAAGGACTGATTCCACGCCCAGAGGCTTGTCCAACACTAGAATCACTTTACCTGCCAAAGAGAAAAATCCTCCGTGTCCAGTGTAAACATTAAAGCATCTCTTTGGTCTTCCTGTCCAGGGACAAACAGATGGAGTATGGTACTATTCCAGAGTGTTAGTGAGTTCACACCAGCAGAGTTCATTTTGACTTTTAGATAGATTTGTGGCGGTACTGATTCTCCAGACATCAGCTGATCAGGCAGAAGACTGAGAACCAGTTCCCATCCACATAAATATACAAAAAAAAATGCCTCCTTAATAATAGTAATAATAATAATAATGAAGAAATGCCTCTTCGATAAGAAACAAATAAAGAAACCGAAATATTGTTTTTTATTTTTCCTTTTACCCTCCTTTAAAGTTTCCCCAAAAGAAATGGGTATAAAGGGGTTTTAGTGAAAATCAATAAATGAACAGAAAAACAAAATAAAGCCTGCAGGCGCTAGGCTATCGTGAGGCAAGCAAGATCCTTGCACGAATAGCACCTAATCGTCATAGTGCAGGTAACCTAATTGAAGGGTGTTTATTTTGTGTTTCCCCAACTAGGATGGTCAACACTCTCAATTAGCAAAACACGAAAGAGCACAGGAATCTCAAAAAGGGCCTAAAACAGACCAGAGTTTCTGGCTTGGCTGATAATATATGTTGCAGTTAGTCAAGGAGGGATCCGAATGACACTGGGTGTGCAATTTCCCACCTCTCTTAAGCCCTACAGAAAGGGCGTCGTCACACCCTGATTGGCCAAGAGGGGAATGCACCAAGCTGTTCTCAACTATCATTTAAGAGCCCACACGCTGCGCAACAGGTGAACTGAATAACTCTCCAATCACTCAGTAATTCAACCAAAAAAAAACATTTGGGAAAAGGGAAACAACAGCAAGCACCAGAGAATGGGTGACTGCCACAGATTTGAAGAGTGTTATCACCTCTATAAGAGAATAAATGACTCACCAATTAACACCTGCCCAATCAAAATACTACAAAACGTAAATACAAAGTAAGGGAAAGGGTAAGGGTAAGGGGAACTCCACAGATTTTAGACATTAAAGCAGCAGTAGGCAAGATTGGAGCAAATATGATTAAAGAAGTTATTTTTATAAAATGATCACTATATCCTTACAGTAGTGCATGAGACAGGTAATCTGAAAAAAATCTGGTGCCTCTGTGTCCTCCGGTGCTCCTAATGACATCTGCAAGATTTCACACACCGGAGGAAAACAACCAATCAGAGCCGAGCTGGAGCCAGCCATCTCTGAGCAGCTGTCAATCACTCGCGAACTTCGATCAAACGGTCGAACTAGACAGCGCTGATCAAATATGAATCAATATTCTGTTACTGTAATGCCTATTTCTCGCATAAAATGTTTTCAGAAACATCTTGTAGTGTACTGTTTAGCTGTAAAATGAGAAAGTTTGTGACCCGGCAGCCATGTTGAGATCAGTTGAGGAAATACCAAGCACCGCCCACCAGCCGGAGTAAACTTTCTCATTGAAAAGTAGTGGAGTAGAAGTAAAATAGCCTAAAATGGAAATACAGAAGCAAAATTACACTTTAAATACAGTACTTGAGTAAATATTCTTTCTACGCTGGGATATGTTTGGGTTGCAGCCAGCTGGGCCAACACAATGCAACACTGACAGCTCATTTAGGAAGAATCAGATGATCTGAAATAAAATATTCTACATGATTAACCTATTATGGATCAATATTCAGATACAGAAATTGCCGACAATAATGCTTTCATTATCACAACATTCTTGTCTTTTCTTTGCCCAGTTGGTGAAGACAGCTGACCTGGATCCCAGGCACAACTACGTCCTGGGCTTCCATCCCCATGGCGTGCTGGTGGCAGGAGCCTTTACTAACTTCTGCACCTATGCTTCGGGCTTCAGAGAGCTGTTTCCTGGCATCACCAGCTACCTGATCATGTTGCCCCTTTGGTTCAGATCCCCATTCTTCAGAGACTACATCATGTCTGCAGGTGAGGGCCAGAGATGTTTGAGTCATACTCGATCAGATTGCCCATTCAACTACAACTTAAATACAAGAGGACCTATACAGGCAGATTTAAGATTTTAAACTGAAATATGCTCGCAAAAATACTGTATTTTATAGCATTCAAGGTATAATACGACTCATTCTGATCACTTGTTATTTTCTGTTACAACACTGCAGGTCTGATTCCTTCGGACAAAAAGAGCGCCAGCTATCCGCTCTGCAAAAGAGGTGTCGGTAACGCTGTGGTAATAGCAGTCGGTGGGGCCCCAGAAGCCCTTGATGCCCACCCTGGGACCTACAATGTAATATTGGCTAAGAAGAAAGGCTTCATCAAAATGGCGATGGAGCATGGGTAAGAGCAGAAGGGCCCTGGGGGAATGAGGAAAGTTACAACGAATTCTTGGAGGTCTTATGGCTCATTTATTTTAGGTTTCTTGCAGCTTGTGCGTGGCCTCTTGAAACAGAGGCTTATTCAAGCCCCTCACATGGGATTTCCTGGGAAAGCACATAGACCGTTATGAAATCAATTTAGTGGACCAGAAGTAAAACACGTGGATTTCAAATACTCAACAATATTACTTCATCAACCTTTTCATTCAACTCTTTTTTTTTCAGTGCTCATCTGGTGCCAGTCTTCTCCTTTGGAGAAAATGAATTGTTTGATCAAGTGGGAAACCAAAGAGGAACCTGGCTTCGATGGACACAGGAGCGGCTGCAAAGACTCATGGGTATCTCCCTGCCTCTCTTCCACGCACGTGGCATTTTCCAGTACTCCTTTGGTCTCATTCCTTACAGAAAACCCATCAATACAGTAGGTGAGTAGGCTGTGATACTACATGCAGCAGGTTACAGTATGCAGTTTGCTTCTTTCTGGACTCATTGCTTTAATCTATGGATTCTGTGTAATTGTGTCAATTACTTCAAGCATCACCTGCAGTTTTATCAAATAAAGGATGCATAGAGTGCCACAGAAATGAGTCCTAAAACCCGGAAATGAGTTAGCATTTCTGGTTTCCTCGTCTGGAAGTCAATGGGTTTTTAGTTAGATGCCTGAAATAAGGTCTGTGGTTAAAGCCGCAGTGGGTAGAATTGGAGCAAATATCATTCAAAAAAGTTATTTTTATAAAACGGTCACTATATCCTGACAGTAGTACATGAGACAGGTAATGTGAAAAAAAATCATGTGCCTGTGTGTCCTCCGGTGCTCCTAATGGCATCTGCAAGATTTCTGTTCTGTGGATTTCAGACCACAGAACAGTTGATAAAATACCAAGCACCGCCCACCAGCCGGAGCACAGCCAATGGGAACGCTCACTATCTGGCGATGCTAACTTGCTGGTTGGCCTACAAAAATACGCCATCCCTGCAGCACTCTATAGCATTAGATTTTGTCTGGCAGGCACAAACCTTAGCTATGTCCTTGTGTATTGATTTTGGCATCTAATGTCACTGAGTTGGCTAAGAGCA
Organism: Sebastolobus alascanus; assembly: GCA_916701645.2. Lineage (NCBI taxonomy): Eukaryota > Metazoa > Chordata > Actinopteri > Perciformes > Sebastidae > Sebastolobus > Sebastolobus alascanus. The sequence continues at coordinate 2,026,035 of CAKAOJ020000069.1, forward strand.
TCTGAGTGAATGTGAGTAATAGTCAGATCAAACTGGTTGGCATGGAGCCTTGATGTCACGTTTTAGATAAACAGACCTCCAATAGCATGCAACTTGTTAAGTACATTGACTGTGTGCGTGAGGTTCTTCACCTTGTCACCTCCTGCAGTTGGACGGCCAATTAGGGTGGAGAGGAATGGGAATCCAACGGCCGAGGAACTTGATGCCCTCCACCAGCTGTACATGGACGAACTCAGCAATCTGTTTGAGGAGCACAAGGGCAACTATGGAGTGGACAAGGACACACACCTGAACTTTGTCTAAACTGGACTGGTGTTGGAGTGGATTTGAATGCATATTTATTTGTAAAGCTCTGGTGCTGCAGGCTCAGATAATTGATTGTCTCTCAACTGTTTAGCTGATAATTAAAGATAAATAAAGTGTTGTTGGTTCTGCAACAAGACACACTGCTGTATCCGTTTATATGAGGGAGGATTCAATGACCCTATGAGAGGAAAGCAACCAGAATTGAAATGCTTATGTATCCATAACTGTTCATACAGACTGCTTTTCAGGACTGTGTGGCAAATGGTTCAAAGGGAACACTGTTGACACAAGTTTTCCTCACTATCTCCCAGTGGTGGCGATCTGTCTGGTGTTGTGGATTTTGTGCAAGACCTGACACGTTTTGTCAGAGTCATAGGTTGAATCTGGGTTGCTACATCATTTGGCGACACTGTCACAAACGTCAGGGTTTGGTATCCAAATGCTACAAACAGTTAAAATAAAAATCTTTTATACACCACTCAACTGTTTTTTGCTTTCTTTTATTTTCTATAATATGCACTTGAAACAGTTAGGAATAGTTCCACATTTCAGTGTTGGAAAGTAACTAAGTACATTTACTCAAGTACTGTACTTGAGTACAAGATACTTGTACTTGAGTATTTCCATTTTCTGCTACTTTATACTTCTTCTCCACAACATTTCAGAGGGACGTACTGTACTTTTTACTGCACTAAACACTATTTCACAGCTACTGTTACTAGTTGCTTTTCAGATTAAGATTTTACATTAACACAATCATATTAAACCAATACCCCTTTTGGCTTGTGACCCCTCACAAAAGCAGTGGGTATCCCTTGTCACATTTCACATGTCTATGAGTTGTTAGCAGTTCCATCAAAGAGAAATTCCCCCTCTAAACTTCCAGCCCAGTCGCACAGCAATTCGTGAGATCGTCACGAAATTTAATGTATTGATTCGTGTACATAGACATTTTTTAACTTCTCAAAATTATGTTAATCACTGACTAAGATGTGCATTCCTATCAAACATGATGTGAAATGTGGCCTGCTGGCCATGAAATGAATGTTTTTTTTGTCACATTGAACCTGCTCAATGAACATGAATACTGTACGTGCCTCATTTATTGTTTTATTAGTTCATGTTGCGTGCCTGGCTTTGGATCAGGTTTCCAAATGATAAGACTGTCTGTCAACTTTGGCAGACATTTTTTATCTGAGATGGCAGGGCTCTGATATTTCCAAATGAAACGACTGGCAGATTGGACAATGCCCCGATCCTTTCAACACAGTCTGGACCAGGAGTGTGTGTGGGTGTGTGTGTGTGTGTGTGCGTGCGTGCGTGCGTGCGTGCGTGCGTGCGTGCGTGCGTGCGTGCGTGCATGCGTGTGTGTGTGTGTTGGGCTGATTAAAATGCTGACTAAAAGAAAAAAACTTACTGGAGTGCTGTAATGCAAAAGAGATAAATAATTGGGAAAATATTATATTTAAGAATAAAAAAGCAGTCACTAGTAAACCGGTGAAGTATGTGGTGGTGTGTCAGGACAATACTGGAAAAGACTGTAAAGGAACTAAACAACAGCAAATACGTTCATGGAGTAAACATATTATTCATGTAAAGAATTCTAAAGATGAATAGATTCTCTTACAGACTGAGTCTTTAATTGTAATCAGAACAGACCTATTAGTTTCATAAAATTGACGGGAAATCAACGAACCAGGCTTTGTGTTTTAGAGACAGTCATTGATATTAAGTGTCACTGTGATGGAGAAGGATTCATATGTCACACTGGGGTCTGTGATGTTGTTTGGTCTCAGGTTCCTCTGGGGGGGAGTGTGAGTGAGGTCAGGTTAACAACATTATTGACTTATTTTTGAAGACAGTGGTCAAGGTACAAATGAATCAAGGCCCTGTGTTCACAGAGCCCTTTGGATCATATCTTATCTTGGCTTTTTCTGAAAGGAAAACAAAACATAAATGGAGTTCCACTCCCACAAGTCATTATAGGATATATATAAATATACTGTGTATACAACAGTGGCTTGCTATTTTTGTAAGAGTCACAGAGTTTAAAAAAATGAAAAGTTGTATTAGGACAAAAAAGACTGCATATTGAGTCCTTACAACAAATACAGGAAGGAAGCTTGCATGATAATAAAGTCATATCTATAGATGATTTGGTATCTGCTCTTCAGATACAGTATGCTATACGCAGCACAAATTATGTAAGAACACAGAACAACATGTGTAAACAGAGGTAATTGAGGTATTGCACAACAGAAACGAGTAATTTAAAGGAACAGTGTGTAACATTTCTGGGGATATGTTGGCAGAAATTGAATTTAATATTCATAATTCAAGTTTTCATCAGTGTATAATCACCTGAAACTAAGAATCGTTGTGTTTTCGAGAGCCCTTCATATTTATATAGGGAGCGGGTCCTCTTCATGGAAGAGAAACACCGCCACGTTTCTACAGTAGCCCAGAACGGACAAACACTGGCTCTAGAGAGAGACTTTCACGTTTTTACGTTACCTGAGGGCCACCGTAGTTCTCCAACACGCTTGTGAATCTGCGATAACGTGAGCCGCAGAGTGCAAAACCGTGGTACCGCCAGCCGTCGTCTGACTTCCGTTGCTCCTAAAGTAGTTATTATGGTATGGATGGCCTCTGAGCGAGGCGAACGGCGTTACCACGGTTTTGCACTCTGCGGCTCACGTTACTGCACTCTTGAAAAGGGAGGAGTGAGCGGAGGGGTACTCAGTAAGTGGACTATAACGAACAAACGATGCTAAAATAGCCGTTTGAACCAGAAATAACAGGAAGAAAGCATAAAGGATATTAGAGGTGGTCGACTGTAATGTAACATTGCATGATTATATCAGCGATGTCCCAAATGGTTAGAAGGTGACATTTCTCAACAGCAGCCTCGTGTCAAGGACTGTGTGACTGATTTCAGCCAAAAGCAGTTATGATTCTTGGACCTGCTCCCACTAGATATGCGCTATCAGTTCAACTTTTTGGGATGAACTTCATTCGATACAAAGTGCAAAGATTTTTCCAAAAGAGACGTGAGTTTAATATTGAATTTGATAAAGTGATAAGGGGCGAGGAGGTCACAGACCGGTGAATGTACTGTATCTGGGACGTTAAATTGGTACTGGCCTCCTTTTCGTTTCGTTTGTGTTTCTGTAGATTTTAACTGGACTTGTGAGCTGACCTGGCATGCGACATTTAGAACTGGGACTTGCCTTAAGACTTGAAGCCGAGTTAATACACACTGGTTATGATATTGTTGATCATAACCAGTGGAAGAAAGCAACTAACCACATTTACTCGAGTGCTGCAATACAGTTTTGAGGTACTTACTTGAGTATTTCCATTTTCTGCCGTTCATATTCTACATTTCAGAGGGAAATAATACACTTTTTTCTCCACTATATTTATTTGAAAGCTATAGTTGGATACCATTCAGATTAATTGTTGAAGATTAAACCGGTGGTTCCTGACCTTTTTGGCTTGTGGCCCTGTACTAAGGCCTGTACTTTCATTTAATAATTATCCGCAAAACTACTTTTCATACTTAAATTTTAAATGCAGGACTTACTTGTAGTGGAGTATTTTTACATTGTGGTCTTGGTACTTCTTCCACGCACTGACAATACCTCTTCAGTCATGTGCCAGCAGCCGTACTGTACATTAGCTCTCTGTCCACCTTCAGCAGCTCCTGGGTTGGGGAGGTTCTGTGCAATGCCAGCTGGCAAACTCAGTCAGAAGAGCAGGACTTACCTGGATGCTTAACAGATGGCAGCCTCTTTAGACTTTCACTATGCAACCCATACTCTAAGTCAAGGAGGGCACGGCTGACACGCTCAGTGCCATTGCAACAAATGCATCGTCTCTCTAATGTTATATGAGGGCAAGAGATGCATTTTGCATTACATAATCATATAGCGTTGCTTGGATATATAGAAGAAAGAATCATTTGTTGCATTGGCACTGAACATGTGCAACAAGTCTTCACGAGGCTACACACGCTGCCTTCTGTTCATACAGTAAAATAAATAAATAAATTGAACAGTAAATAAATAATTCCGTGTAGAAATTGATAGGGAAGTTCTAACATAAATACATCTGTTGTATAGATGTATACGAACTGTGTGACATATAACATCACAATAAAAATAAGGACAAAGAAGAGTGGCAATCCAAATAGCCATGTCCTCATGGGTAAATAAATGGTTTTATATAGTTCTCAGAGCAGATAAAGAATCACAGAGTAGGACACATACAGTATTATTAATGTTAAATACAATCAGAGATCTGACAGAATAAATATCACACAGTGTAAACGGGTGTTTCTGCAACTACGCCACTTCTGACTCAACTCAAAAAATCAACTCAAAAAATCTGAAAACATTAATGCTTGAAATAGACATTACAGTAACAGAATATTGATTCATATTTTATCAGCGCTGCCTAGTTTGACCGTTTGATCGGAGTTTGCGAGTGATTGACAGCTGCCCCCGTTGAATGAACAGCCAATAGGAACGCTCTCTCTCTGAAATGACCTGTGATTGGCCAAAGTCTCTCGTCACGGGCTAGATTGTTTAAAGCCTGAAAACAGAGTTAAGAGGAGGAGCAGAAGTCTAGTTTTCTCTCAGAACACTTGAATTACAATATGCTGAAAGGTTATTATGGAATTTTTGCCCAATGATGCCAAAAACATTGCTGCTTTAAATTCATTTTCATCCAGCTTTGTGCATCATTGTAAATATTGATATAAAACCTTTTTTAAAAAATAGGGATTTTATGATTTTCTCTACACCCTGAAAAAATGTAGATAGTTACCATTAATGTCACACAAAAAAATATATAATATGTTTTATTACAGATATTGCAATTCTAATGTCTAATGTCCTTACCGCAACAAGACATGACATTTTTGCCATTAAATGCTTCATATGTTTCATTAAATCACATTATTTAGTAATTCTTTTTTATGTCAAGATGGGTAATACCACTGTGTGCATATACAAACTTAACTGTTGGGACTTGAAAATGTTACAGAAACACCCCAAGATGTCATTTTTGAAACACACACATGTCTCATGCACCCCAAAGATTCAGGTTTGCACCAGGTGGGGAGGTGAGCAGGGTCAAAGATCAGTGCATGCTCGATGTTTTTCACAGCTGACCCACGTGACTGCCCCAATAAATATAGAGAGGGAGGCGGCAGGAGCAGCAGTAGCACCTCTGTTTGTTTCCCACCTGCAGGCCATCGTGTTGCTGCACAGGGAGGACGCCTCGCCTCCAGACTCCTTGGCACGTTATTAATCCAGTTGTCCCTCTCCCGTCTCCGTGTCCGTGGCTCCTCCCCGCACTGATTAAATGCCGGCTGGGCGCTCCAGGCTGCTGCAGTTGAAGCAAGCCGTGTCAGAGGAGCTGTTGGGTTGGACTTTATCATCCTGTCAGCAAGCAAACATCTGAGTGTGTGTGTGTGTGTTTTCTTTCGGGCACCCTCTCCATCCAAGAAGCCTCAGTTATGAAGACCATTCTTGCTGCATACTCTGGCGTCCTCAAAGGTAAGACGGCTTCTGGTTTAACAAGGGCTACTGCTTAGCAAACAAACAACCGGGGGGGGGGGGCAAACAATCAGTCGAAGGGGTCAGTAGCACCTGAAACACACGTCAAGTTATTTATTTATTTTCTATCACTTTGTAACATCACTTTTAGGAAGTGCCACACAAACAAAACTTCAATTTAAAAATATACTCAATATTATTACAACAGAATTTGTTTTTGAGGAATAGCCTACCACAGAAATGTAATAGAAAAACTTTTTAGAAAAACTTAAAAAAAAATATGCTGCATTTTCGTAAATAAACAAAAACTAAAAGAAAAAATGCTGCATTTTCAAAACAACCAAAACAAATCTTAAAAAATTTGCTGATACTAAAGGAGATTAAAAAGGCATAGATTTACTACTGAATGTCATTATCACAATGTTTGATTTGTGCTCTGTGGCTGTTAATGCTGCTGTGTCTAAGTTGGATGCTAACTATAAATGCACAGTTTTATGTGCAACCCATTTTTGCGTTTTTTTCTGCAGTTGAAATGTTTAGATCTTAGGCTCAATGAAGAGTTATTTGTGAATGTCTCTAAAGGACTTCTTCTGTGGAAAATGGATGAAGTTTTATTCTGTTAAAGTGGTACAAAGACTACATATTTTTGTCCCCGATCACTTACATTGAACTCTCTTCACGGCCAATGTGGAAAGTTTAAATCACAGTAACCAATAACTCTCTTAATGTACATATAGGTATGTTGGTATCATTATAAGATTGATCTTAAAAAATGTGAACTTATCCTTTAATTCGAATCTGCTGCTGTAGAAGAGTCTTATAAGAGCAGCAGTTACAGAATCATCAATACAGTTATACTTAGGGATACACCGATACCCGATCGGATATCGGGCCGATACTGACTCAAATAGCTGTATCAGGTATCTGTGACAATGGAGCCAATCAATTCATTTCAGTTCTATGTTTATATACTATATACATTATAGACTGGGATTTTAAATCCTGTTTAAGTTTTGACCAATTTGTTGCTGCATTACAAAGGTTTACACCTGAATTGTAATTTCTGGTAACAATTCAGTAAATTCATATCTATGTATTTATTTGTTACATTTTGTTACACAAAGTTAGGAAAGTGATGTTTAAGTCAAGCCTGATGTTGTCGTAAAATAATGACCCCAGTCACTTCCACACAGTGAGGCATACAGCTTATTAGTTAAAACACTGGTATTGCATCGGTACTCGGTCCAAGGGATTTCTTCTGTGAAAATGGTTGAAGTTTTAACTGGAAATGCTTTTCTAGTAAAATAGTACAAAGACTATATAATGTTGTCCCTGATCACTTCTATTGAGATGGCTTCAGGGATGGATCTCAATGTACATATGAGTATGTCTGTTTTGTTATAAGATAGACTTGAAAACATGTGAAGTCATCCTTTAATTCAACTCTGCAGCTGTAGAAGGGTCTTTCAGTGCAGTTCTATTGAGCCAGTGGAATAACTTTACTAAAGCTGAACATTTAAAGAAAGAGGATGGTTATTTGACAGACGACCACATGGTCCTCCTGGTTGCTTCATCTGCAGGACATGATAGTGTTTGTGTACCTTTCTGTCTGGCGACCGGTTTGATCTGGCTGGGACTCAGAGAACAACTATTGTAAGTGGGCAGATTCAGCCATGAACTGGTCACCAGTTGTATCCTCCTGACCAAGTCTCCGTCTCTCTCCTGGCCCTGGTTCAAGCAGGGATAGCCTTTAAGCCGTCATAGCATCATAGTTTACAGGTATTACCACCAGCAGCCCAGTGCTGGGTTATTTTCAGTGTGCACAGATGGGATTAGACAACAGTGTTTTCCTTCTTATTGGCTCTCAGCGGTACGAGCTGGACTAGCTTCTCTGAATGTGTCCGTTACTTTATGCTCACAGTCTCCTCACGTAGCTGCATGGCTTCACTGTCATGGGCTGGTGACTGAAAAGAGCTGGTGAGTAGTTGAGGCCGTGACTCGGCTGAAATCTGTATTGGTTGTGTTGTTTTGCACAGTGTTCTTGGAAATTATTGATGTCTTTGTTTCGTTTGACGTCCACCTTTGGTGTTGGTTGAACTCAAACCAGGAGTAGAAAAGTATTACTGCTAGGAGTGTGTTAACTTGCTTGTCTTCCCTATTGTATTTAAGCTTCCATATGTGTGTCTTCAATAATCCACCCACATGGATATTTGCCAGTTTTGATAAAACTCTCCTGTTGCTGTCTCATCTTTTGTCTCCAGGCACCGGCTCCAGCATCCTCTCTGCCCTGCATGACCCGTCCGGGGCTTTTTGGCCCTGCAGATCCAAGATGGAAAAACATCTGCAGGTCATCTCAGTGCTGCAGTGGGTCATCAGCTTCATAGCCATGGGTGAGCGAGTGTGTTTGTGAGGGCGCCGCTGTGCATTTCTCTTAAGCCGTAAGAAAGCAAAGAAACCTAGAAGATTTAGCTTGTGGTCTCATTAGTGTCATGACGGGGAGATCAGATGTCTGAGCTGCAAGCATGCTTGTTTCTGACACCTGATTACTCTCTAGCCTTTAACGGAATGTTTGGAGCCTTTAGTTTGATTTGTCTTTAGGAGTGACAGTCACATCTATTCAGATACTTGATTGTCTCTCCTCTCTCCCTCCAGGTGCTGCCTGCACTGTGCTACTGATCTACATGTTCTGCACTGACTGCTGGCTTATTTCTGCCATTTACACCGCCTGGCTCATCGTTGACTGGAACACACCGAAACAAGGCGAGACATTAAAGATGTCAATCAGAAATCACTGTTGGAGTAATAGTCCAATTTTGACCAATATGTGAAGAAAAAAACACAGGTTTGAAGATGATGAAATTTCAAAATATGTATATAGGCATGATACATCTGAAAAAAATGTTTTAAATAGTGCTGAAACCATTAGTCAATCAACAGCAAATGAACTAACAAGTTTGATAATGGAGTCATTGTTTAAGTAGTTCATCAAGCAAAAAATACATTCATTGGTTCCAGCTTCACAAATGTGAGGATTAGTGTTGTGTTGTTAATAAATGGAACTATTTTTGTAGCCTGATAAAACAAGTAATCTGGAGAGGCTACCTCGGGCTCAGGGGGGGGGGGGGGGGGGGCATTTTACTTGTTTTTTCTTGTAAACTAAATGATTCATTAATTAAAGCTAGGCTGGTAATGTTGAGAAACTAGCAAGAGTACGCTAGATTTTAAAAATTACCCAACCGAAAAACCCAGCCCAGTGTTGCCAAATCATTTCCAATGAAAGTATCTCCAAAAGTCACTAAATCTAGCAACACTGACAGTCGGTCCCTTCAGGCCTCCCTCCAAAGCCTGAGTGCGTGCAGGTAGACAGGCAGGTAGGGACGAGCAGGCAGGCCGTCTAATCATTTAATTTGAGCCGAATGAAGTGATTGGACGGGCTTATTACAGTCCTGCAACAGTCACAGATAGCGTTTTTTTTTAGCATTTTACTTATTGATTGCTGTTGGAATGTAATGAAAATTTCAACCAACAACAAAAAATGTTTACCAACCCTTTTAGTGGAATAGTAAAAAAAAGAAAAAAACAACAACAGTGAAAGTAATTGAAGTTGCAGCTGTAGTTTTTAATGAAATGATTTCTAATCCGTAATGTTGTCCTCAGGTGGCAGGAGGTCCTCTTGGGTGAGAAACTGGACAGTGTGGACATATTTCCGAGACTACTTCCCAGTCAGGGTAGGTAACTTTCTTGATGTACCATTGCTAATTTATCCAACCCCAGCCTTGAAAACTCAAGAGAACATTAGTGGTTATGGAGACGTCGGCTTTGTGTATTTTGTGCCGTCACACAAAATGTTCTTAATACTCTTGTTTCGGAGAGTCAGTATTGTTTAGCCAGTTCATCGATTTCCAGTCATGCACAGGTTTAACATTCTAGATAAGCTTATCAGGGGTGGATCGGGTATCAGCTGTCTGCTCCATGCTGTTCCTGGTCCCGTGTTGATTGTGATGAGTGCTTGACGTTGGGAGTTTTAGACTTTGTCCTACCTAGATAGGCCAAGGAAAAGTGCTAAGCTTGTTTAGCCCTCAGGTATTCCCCGCTGCATCTTTAGATGAGAGGACGGCGCTGGTTATCGCAAACTGCCACACACACACACACACACACACACACACACACACACACACACACACACATACACACACACTGTACTGTAGTGTACTGTACTGTATCAGTGCATGGCTAAACTGTCACTGGAGAAGCCAGAAGTCATGAGTGGAGTGTGTTTAAAGGGAGGATTCAGTCAGTAGTCATATAATAACTCTTGTTCAGAGTAGAGCTGCAACAATTAGTTGATTAATTGATTAGTGGATCGCCACAAAAATAATCTGCAACTATTTTTATTATCGTTTTTAATAATTTAAAGTAGTAAAAGTACCAAAACAGTGGTTCCCAACCTATTTTCCTAGAAGTTAGTAGCAGCCCTAGTACAGATGGATACTGTCCTCGCAATATCGCTGTCACACCTGTGAGCGCTGTCACGTAAAACAAAGTTGATCCATGTAAGAAAGACACAGGATTGAATGTTTGTCAAAGCTAACGTATTCTTCTCTGTTGATGAATTAGCTGTTGTTTGCTCCTCACTCCTCAGAATGCTAATGAAACACGCGGCTTTCACACAGCTTGTTTGATTCTGTCATTTCCTACTTAATGTGTTACTTGTGATATCAAAGAACTACTGACTAGGTTTCAGTATGTAAAATCACTTCATCTCGGCCACTCTGCCCAGGTGTTGATGAGCTTATCTACTGTACAGATTGTATGTCTAACTCCAGGAGTTTCAAGTCCTACTTTTTGCAGCTGAACTTTGTTCATCTCATTGATCTGTACAGTGTTTTCTATATAGCGTTCGTCTCGGTGGGTTGATGAGATCATTCTCGTGTCACCCAGACACTTGATGCCAGCTGACTCTCACATTTCTCTCGTTTTAATCTCACTAAATTGGCCGATGATGTTTTTTGCTGTTGTGCAAAGTTTTAGCTTTCTGTCAAATGTTGAAATATTGAAATATCATAAGTCACTGACATAGTCTGTAGTTGAAAGTTTATCTCTTGCAATAGAGTTGAATAAGTAAAATGTTTTCTAAGTGATACTTTTATTGTACCATAGGTCAACGTTACCAGAATATATCTGCAGAGGCATCAATTGATTGTAGGGCAAGAGTTCTCTATCTGTCATGAACATATGACTATTATTAATGATGTGGAAGCCAACTGGTCAAAGTCCATCCAGCCTTAAAATCGAAGTGAGGACTGTAAGGAGTCTGGAGTGTGACTGCAAGATGAACATCTGCCTAGAAACAAAGACTCTTCTGTAATATTAGTGCTTTTATGCAGTAACCAGTGGATCAGGTCTAGCCTCCATCTTTTTACTGTCTCATCTTAATGATATAATGTGTTAAAGCTATAGTTGGTCACTTTAATTAAAATAACTTTTTTATCATATTTGCTCATTATATCCTGACAGTAGTACACGAGACAGATAATCTGTGAAAAATCAGGTTCCTCTGCCTCCTTTTAGTGCTCCTAATGGCATTTACAAGATTCCAACGCACCCGAAGAAAACCAATCAGAGCCAAGGGGTCTCTAACGCAGCTCTCAATCACTGCTCGTGAATTCCGATCAACCTGTCACCCTAGGCAGCACTGATTGGGGATGTCACGAGAACCAATACTTCGGTACCAAAATTTTCGATGCCAAAATTCTGAAAACGTGACGGCACTTAGATTATCTGTGTCATGTATTACAGTCAGGATATAGTGACAGTTTGCGCAAATGTGTCAAAAAGTTTTTTTTTTAAATTAATTTTATTAAATGCTGTGCACATCTCCCTTAGTCTTACTGTAATCCCTCTACATCTGCCATGCCAGCCAGGTGGAGTCCTGCGGTGCTATGGAGATCTTGAATGTGATCTCCTTTGCTAATGTGGTTATGCAACTGTTGTGTTTGACTAGCTGTGGAGGGAGCTTTGTGTACACATTGTGATGGATCTAAGTCTACAGTGCAGATTAGAACACTTAAAGTTTCTTATGAGATTCTGCGATTTTACAAGTTCAACATGAAACCAAGAGTTTAAAATAATGCTGAATGTTTAAAGTTGTATACTTTATTGCTGCCAATGCAATATACATGTATAGCGGGTCATTATTTTATGACTGCACTTGAGCAGACAGGAGAGTCATGTCGGGTTCGAGCTGATAAGGATGTCCTAGTTTGACTAAAACACAAGCTGTATCCCAGAATCATACTACATACTTAGCAGGTCTTGAGTGTATAGCTTGTTCAAAAGTGACAATTAGTAATAGTAATACCCTACATACTCAAAATACAGACATATACATTTTACCTGCATGTATGGATTGAAAAATTTATAAAGAAAGTATCACATGTATGATACAGGCACCTATTGACATTATAGATAAAGTTTAAATCTGTCCCTGCCAATTAAACCTCACAGTTTTACATTTTCACAGTGCATGTACTGCCCAAAATTTGGGATCGGGTATCGGCGAGTACGCCAGTCTATGCACCGAACCGATACCAAAATTGATTTACCCAGAAAAAAAATCAACTTGTTTAACCGGAAATCAATTCTTCTTCGCCACTCCAAAACAGTAGCCTTCACTGTGCTGTCGCCCTGGATGTATCATGGCTGCCACTGTTTTAGAGAAGCGAAGAAGAACTGATTGCAGGTAGTTTGTCACAGCTGTTAAATAATAATGATAATAACAACTATATATTTTTTTATCATGCTGGTATCGGATCGTTTTCGGAATCTGTATTGCGAAGGAAAAAAAATGGTATCGGAACATCTCTAAGCTTTATACAGAAAAGCAACAAAGAAGATGCAGGAATAACCTCAACTGGACAGGAATCAGTAAAACACCAAGCATGAGATTAGAATGTACTAGAAGTATTTAGTATGGAACTGGCACACAGCTCTTGTTCTCAAGCCTTTCAGCCATATTGGTTACTAACATGACTTTCCTCCTATCAGCTGTTCCCGGTCTAGCAGTGTGGAAATCAGCCTCACACTGCTCCTCTTTGTGCTTTTCTCCTCCAGCTAATTAAAACCCACAACCTGCTGCCCAACCGGAACTACATCTTTGGCTACCATCCCCACGGCATCTTCTGCTTCGGTGCTTTCTGTAACTTCGGGACAGAGGCCACGGGCTTCTCCAAGAAATTCCCTGGCATCAAGCCCTCCCTGGCAACCCTGGCAGGAAACTTCCGCTTGCCTGTCCTTCGAGACTACCTGATGTCTGGAGGTGAGGTGGTTTGAGAAGCCTCGTTTGAGTCTCGTTTGAGGTCTTGGAAAGTCTGATAACTGTATCTGTAAGAGAGCGGACCTTTGTCCTATTGCACAGCTGAAATAGCTTCTGTTTACTTGGATGTGCTAATTTCACTGATTGATAGAGCTTCAACCGTTCTGTTCTGAAGGGCTGTTTGCTGTTCAGCTTTACCCACAGATACTGTACATACTCCCTTAGGTTACTATAGGTTATTGTACATGTTGTTTCAAAATACCTCATTGGTAAATAGCCCTTGAAGAACTTTCTTTAGCTGGGTTTCCAGCAAAAGTTCCTGGGACTTTTAGTCCCTGGAACTAAAAGGTTCCTTCAGCCCACTGTTGTCTGCGTTTCCACCGCGGTCTAAAGACCTGCTAAGATTAGGCAAATTAGTACGCTGACCTATGAAAAAGCAACATGACATGAGACGAGGGCTGCTGGTGGTCACAGCAGTAAACGCACTCTGCAGCCTGCAGCTCAGCCACCTGTCTCATCTAAAAAATACTGCGACGATATTTACTGCTGCATATATTTACTGATGCACGTTGGATGTAATAAATGAAATGCAGAGGAGGAGAATGAAACTAAGAGTCTCTGTTTCCACACTAAATCATCTTTTGAGTGTGACAATCTTCTCTGCGAATTTCTGTAGTTTCGAGACAATGTTTTTATTTTCAGCTGCAGTAGGTCAGATTTTGCACATGCATAACATGATTTGTAGAGATGTTCCGATACCATTTTTTCCTTCCCGATACTGATTCCGCTACCTGAACTTTGGCCGATACAAGTACCGATCTGATACCAGCGTGATGAAAAACATTTATAGTTATTATTATGATTTAACAGCTGTGACAAACTAGCTGCAATCATTTCTTCACTGCTCTAAATCAGTAGCTGCCAGTGGCAGCCATGATACATCCAGAGCGACAGCACAGTGAAGGCTACTGTTTTTGAGTGGCGAAGAAGAATTGATTTCCAGTTAAACAAGTTGATTTTTTTTTTCTGGTTGATAAATTTTGGTATTGGATCGGTGCATAGACTGGCGTACTCGCCGATACCCGATCCCAAATTTTGGGCAGTATCGGACACATTTCTGATACTGGTATCGGAACGACTCTAATGATTTGTTTAATTCTACATAGGTGCTACTTGTGGGTTTCGCAACTGAGCACTGTGAGTCTCAAAAGACTGAGAATTACAATATTTGCAGCCAAAATTTGTCCAGATCTAATAAGAATAGGAAGATGACTTAACAAGCCCGTGTATTTGCCTGCTTGCGCAATGCTTCTTTACTGCAATTTTAATCATCCTTTTTTTCCCCTCCCAGGTATCTGTCCAGTGAACAAGAACTCCATCGACTACCTGCTGTCACGTAACGGGACAGGAAATGCTGTGATCATCGTTGTCGGAGGAGCGGCGGAGTCTCTGCAGTGCGCACCGGGCATGAACTCCGTCACCCTGAAGAACCGTAAAGGCTTTGTGAAGCTGGCTCTACAGAAAGGGTGAGCTGGCTGCACAACACTCGCAGACAAGGACATGTGCGGTTACTGCGACTAAACACAGCCTTGACCAAATCTGATTTCAACATGAAAATGTCATTCTCAGGGCTGTAGTGACTCACTGGAATGAATAAACTCTAGATTATTACTCACAGAAAGGTCGAAGTGAACTCACAGAAAGCATCACCAAATCTTTTATGAATGTGCAGCGTTGTCCCTGGTAAAGCCCGGAGCTGCTCGTGGCATACGGTACCCTTTTTGAGGGGTCAGACTACATTAGCTTGCATTAGTAACTATAACAAACTGTACTATAAAGTGTAGTGGACCCGGTTTGTCTCGTTAACCCAAACAAGCCTGATTATATAGCTGTGGCTTATCACAGGGTGCACCTTGGCCCAAGAAGCTTAGAGTTTGCTAGAAGAGAAATGCAGTTATGCATAACTTCATTCATAACAGTTAGCATTCCAGCTGAAATAAGCCTTTTAATCACAAATTTTTTATCTGTTCAAAATGTACCTTAAATGGAGATTTGTCAAGTATTTAATGCTCTTATCAACATGGGAGTGGGCCAATATCCCTGCTTTATGGATTTTTATTTATTATTAGAAATCAATTAACAACACAAAACAATGACAAATATTGTCCAGAAACCCTCACAGGTACTGCATTTAGCATAAAAATATGCTCAAATCATAACATGGCAAACTGCAGCCCAACAGGCAACAACAGCTGTCAGTGTGTCAGTGTGCTGACTTGACTATGACTTGCCCCAAACTGCATGTGATTATCATAAAGTGGGCATGTCTGTACAGGGGAGGCTCGTGGGTACCAATAGATCACATTTTCATTCACATATCTTGAGGTCAGAGGCAGGGTCTGAAATTAGCACCCGCCACCCGCCAAATGCGGGTAAATTGTTGGCAGTGGCGGGTAAAATCGGCAGGCCATCTGCCACTTGGCAGACAGGGAAAACGCTAGGGATGGGAATAGAGAACCGGTTCCTGATAAGAATGGGTTCTTACTTGTCCAATTACTTGCAATCTCATGCCTCTCTGACTATCGATTCCTCTGAATTTATGCTTTCCCACAGTTAACACATGCACAATGACACGAACGCACGCTGTATCATGTTTCAGTTTGTTTGGGACCAAAGCCACGGTGTTATTTCCCTGATAAAGCTTCACTGTGAACAACAAAACTGTTTTGAAATCAGCAGGAAGAGAGTTAGTAATGTTACCTGTTAGCAGCTGGTGGGCAGCACAGTCCTGACTGGATAAATAATGGAGCTACTAAGATTAACGGAGGTGCCATTGAGTTGTTTTTATTATGAGGCGTTCAAACGCTGCTCAGGAAAAATGAGGTCAAGGGACCCCTTTGAAAAGTGCAATTTCTAAATTTTAATTTTAATTTTAAAAGCACCTTGTCCAAAGTCAATATGTTTTCAGTATACAGAAATTTCTGGTTGCTATAAATCTATTTTCTGCTCAACAAAATTATATTTATTTTTTGGAACATATTTTTTTTGCTTGTAAAATACAGGATAGTTTCATCTCTTCGGGACTTGAAAAAATATTCAGATTAAACGATGTGATAAGGTAAAAATCACTTATTGACGTGCACACAGCTCAGAAATATGTAAACTTTGATGAGTGGCTGTCAGTTGACTTCTTTTAAAGGGTCACAAACCAAAAAGTTTGGGAACTACAGTACAATACTGTTAAGTTTTCTAGGTCCAAAAGCTTCTCTGGAGTTATTTGGGCCACTGGTCAAATGTTAAATTACTTCTCTACAGATCTACTGTAGGTTTGATTTAATACTAATCCAGAAAGTTTCCTGATTACGTAAACCCTTTCATAACTGGTATACCTAGCAGGACAAAAGCAATGACCCACGCAAAAATGAGAAATGTCTGTGATTTCGCAACTGGAAACTACAACAGTCTGCTGCCTACGTGCTGATTATCATGACCTACTGATTCATGATAATTATCACATAGCATACATAAAGCTGCAACAAAAGCAACCTCTTTTTTGGATGTTTTTGTTCTCGTCTGCCAGCTGAAGTGGGCCTGTCAGTGATATATAGACTTGTATATTCAATATAAATCATTCAGTTTGGCTTTCACAGATGTGCCATGCTTTAAAGTGAGCCTCTGAGTGCCAAGCCAGTGGATTTACAGATATGACTGTAATATAACAATAAAGATATCAGGGCATATCATTTCGGTTATATAAACAAGTTTATGTTTTTGTTTAATAGGCTTTTTGTGAGGTTTTATCCTTATCAGAACCCTTTTTATAGTTTTACATGTATTAGGTCTCCACCACCAGACACTTTTTGTATATTTTTACTTGTTTCCTTTATGTTGTTGCTGATTTTAGATGTTTAAAATCTAGAAACATACTTCTTGACAATGCTTTTGTAAGTGTACATTTAGAGGACAGCTGTTGAGTTCCCTCCTCTGTGTTTCCTCAGGTCTGACCTGGTTCCGGTGTATTCCTTCGGAGAGAACGACGCCTACAAGCAGGTGATCTTCGAGGAGGGGACCTACTGGAGAGCTATCCAAAGGAGGCTGCAGAAGATCTTAGGCTTTGCCCCGTGCCTTTTCCACGGATGTGGCCTATTCTTCGGCAACTCCTGGGGCATTGTACCTTATGGCAAGCCCATCACCACCATAGGCAAGTTTGTGCAAGCTAATGTTTGGTTACAGTGATTCACAGAGGTACAGATTAGGGTTATCTTTAATGTCAACAATACACTGCTATTTTAGTACAGTTAACAGACCAACAGAACGGACAAAGTCAGTATTTGCTTTATCCAACTTCGAGGCGGTATTAATGGTTAACCTTGATGGTTCTAACTAGAGCTGTCAATCAACATTTTTAATCTGTTCAAAATGTACCTTAAAGGGAGATTTGTCAAGTAATAAATACTCTTATCAACATGGGAGTGGGCAAATATGATTGCTTTATGCAAATCTATGTATATATTTATTATTGAAAATCAATTAACACAAAACAATGACAAGTATTGTCCAGAAACCCTCACAGGTACTGCATTTAGCATAAAAAATATGCTCAAATCCTAGCATTGCAAACTCAAGCCCAACTAACAGCTGTTGTTGAGCTGTCAGTGTGTCAGTGTGCTGACTTGACTATGACTTGCCCCAAACTGCATGTGATTATCATAAAGTGGGCATGTCTGTAAAGGGGAGACTCGTGGGTACCCATAGAACCCATTTTCATTCACATATCTTGAGGTCAGAGGTCAAGGGACCCCTTTGAAAATGGCTACGCCAGTTTTACTCGTCAAAATTTAGTGTAACTTTGGAGCGTTATTTAGCCTCCTTCACAACAAGCTAGTGTGACATGTTGGTACTAATGGGTTCCTTAGTGTTCTTGTTTCATATGATACCAGTATCTTCACTCTAGTTTTTAACTGAGCTTGGTACAATCTCCGGAAGGTAAAAATCGCAAGTTGGATTAACGCTTTAAAGAAATTAGTGGCGTTGAAACGATTTTGCGTTAATGCATCATTATTATCGCGTTAACTTTGACAGCCCTAGTTCTAACAATTTCAACTGAAGTGTGTTTGATTTGTTTTAACCCTCTCTCCTGTTCTATTGTAGTTGGGGAGCCAGTCACAGTGCCAAAAATTGAGGATCCAACTGAGGAGATGGTGGACCTGTACCATGCAATGTACATCCGGTCCCTGCAGTGCCTTTTTGACAAGTACAAGACCCGCTTTGGCCTGAAAGAGAGCGACGTCCTGTACATCCAGTGAAAGGGCAAGGGGTTCCTGTCGAAGCTCTGAACTGTGACAGCATCTTCAGACCCCTCCGCCCCCTTCCCCACCCCGTCCCTGTCCAATCTCGGTGCCCGGTTTGGATTATCTCTGGACTGCAAACTCTGCAAACGAGCATGTTTGCCAAAGAAACCTTTGCTCTCTGCATCGCTTCACACACACATATAGGCATCGTTCCTTCTCAGGAAACGGCAGGTTGGGAGAATAGTCACCTCTCCCTGCTGCTGTAATCAGGTTGAACTGACTAGGTTGGACAAAGTTATACCAAATCCCTCATCAAAAAGTGTGCCATTGTTGTTTCTATTTCCATTTGTCAATGAAGGCATCAGGTTTGGGCTGTGTTTATCAGTGCAGAGGGGGGTGAACTCCACTAGATGGAGCTGGAAGGTAACTTGAGAGAAGTGCCAATGCTTTTGCTGTCTTTCACTCATGCAGCCATATAATTCTCCCTAAGCTCTT
This sequence comes from Sebastolobus alascanus, assembly GCA_916701645.2. Classification (NCBI taxonomy): domain Eukaryota; kingdom Metazoa; phylum Chordata; class Actinopteri; order Perciformes; family Sebastidae; genus Sebastolobus; species Sebastolobus alascanus. The sequence continues at coordinate 2,045,006 of CAKAOJ020000069.1, forward strand.
TAAGATTATATGCTAAATGCACAAGCAATGCAAATGGAAGATACCACTTCATTTTTGGGATAATAAACCCAAAGTTTAATTGAGCCAAAGACCCAGGTTGTCCCCACACATGCATGCATTTCTACTGTATGAAAGCCAAAAGTGAAGGAGTTCTACAGGGTGGATATATATATTATGAATGCACAGTACATGTGTGATTGTATAATGCCATAAAGTATTAATTGTATTCTGTAGAGAGGAACAAGGCTATTGTAGTGTTTGTCCCTCAATGGATATTTCTGATGCACTTTTTGTATTGCTGATTACCTTCTGAGGTTTTTGTGCCTTGATATGAGAATTTTCCAAGACGGGTCGTTGCGCTACTCGGCTTGATTTCCCTTTCTTGTCCTACTGGTGTCCAGGTCTAGATGGGTGTATTGTTGTCTATGCAACAAAAACAGTGACGTCTCATATCTTCAAGTAAAGGTTTTGAGCTGCAGTTGAAGAAGATGTTTTGTGGGTGAAAATCCTGAATGTTGGATGATTCCAGTGTACAGTGGATCTCTTTGTAACCGTGCCATGGGTGATAATTGAAAAGGAAGGGATTATACCAGTCTTATTACTGGTACTATGTCGTGTTTGAGGGTGTCACTAGTACTTTTGTAAAATAAGAGTATGTGAGTATAGAATATATCCTGGGAATTATCAAAGTAAGTAAACGTGTGTCATGTTGATGGGCAGTAAATTCTAAGATGAAGAATCTCCTCTGGTTTCACCATTGTGCCTTCTTTATAAAGAGCAGTGTGATCCATGTGCAATAAATTTGCAAGAAATAAACAGTGAGACCTGTCTATACGATGAATGGCATCATCTGTCTGCCGATATTTAAATTAAACTTTTGTATGTTTTCAGAAGGAGATGTGTGTGTTTTTGGAAACATTTCCCCATCACTTAGACTGATTTCTAATTTACCTCAGAGGATATTCATCATTTGATTAGGACTTCTTTGATGCCACTGTAGGGCAAATATCTTCCATGTTATTCAACATGGTATTAATTATCAAGTCCTAAACATACAAATGCCCCCTTATGTAGCTGTAAGGCTGTTAAATTCATCTCATACCACACTATCTGACACTATCATATTTACAGTATTTGGCTGCACAGCATTTTACTGACTGACTCACTAGCAGGTGATCAAGGTTTGACATTAAATGGGACATATCATGAAAAACTCACTTTTTCAGTGCTTGTGCACATACTGTATATTAGGGTGAAATAAGACAACCCAGTCAGTTTTTTGTGGTCTGACTAGATCAGAAAACATGTGATTCAACAAGCCATTCAGATTTGGCTCCCCCTCCTATGTCACATGCGGGCTAATCATTACAATATACCGCCCATGGCTTGAGAACTACCTTTGCAAAGGTGCACCATACTTTCCTCGCAAGCCAATCAGAGCAGACTGGGCTTTTTCAAGAGGGGGTTCTCAGGATTAGAAAAATAATGTGTTTTTTACACATTAAAGCATGTAAACATGTTCTAGTATAAACCCAAAATACAAGGCTACAGTGTAAATCAACATAACTTAAGTATAACTGAAAACTCATCATTTATTTCTTCCTTTATCTTCTGCTAAATCAACATTTCCCCCCAGCTGGCAATAATGACATAGTATGATAAGAAGAGTTTTCTCCTCAAGTCTCCTCATTAAACTGTGTGTTGCTGATGAGAGCAGCTGCTGTGATTGGCATTAGGCTATTGAAGCTTCCCTTAACTCCACCTGCAGCTGTCAGCAATATTTGATCATTAGGCTGCTGATCAAAGTGAACATGATCTGATTATTTGATTACTCCATTTGATTTGACTGTAATTTAGTGCTGAATGTCACTGACGTCACGATTCTTGTGAGGATTCTTATCTTCCGTGATGTCATGTACGACGTCATAGAGAAGGGTAGCAGTACTACAAGTTATTGGGCGGAGCTTATGTTCTACGTCATGTGTGACGTTTCGGGCATCCAAAACCGAGTTTACATATAGGACCTGTTTCTGTCATCTCTAAGCTCCGGTCTCCCATCGAGGAGACCTGGAGAGCTCTGAACATCTCTGTCAGGTGTCCGAGACAAGATTGTGAGTCTATAGGCGGGAGAGGGCGCAACAGAAAGAAGCTGCCAGAGCGCAACCCGAGCATGGTCTGCGCCTGAGCTATGACCGCGCCAGGGCATTAGGAACAGACGAGCAATCAACTTTGACAGGGAAGGGGGGGCATTTTTTCAAAATGCTTCTCTCAGAGCGCAACCCGAGCATGGTCTGCGCCAGAGCCTTAGGAACAGACGAGCAATCAACTCTGATTGAATCATTATTCTCTCAATGTTAACCTCTCAGAAGTCAACTCATCCATCATGTGGAGAACTTATGAACTTAATCATTATTCTCTATCAGAAAGAACAGATCTTCATCATCGTGGTTAGCGAGATCAATCACTTTAGAGACACATTCCCTAAGGACAGTCTCTGTGAGTGTTGTCTCAATAATACTGAGGGTGAAAACAGGAGGTGATTCACAGGACAATCGTTGTCACTTATGGATGCATGTTGCCGTCACACATGAGCAAAACGACCAAACAAACAGTATAATCGTAAAAAAAACATGACATTACAACTTCTTCCTCAGACAGAGCCAGGTCAGTGTTTTGTCATGTGATCACGTCTGTCCGGGTAAAATTGATCATTATAAGCAGATGATTATTATAGCTACTTGATTACTATAAGTAGATTATTTAAACAGCATTTGTATAGGAAAGAGTCTGTCCCAAGCTTTTTGATCCATATAAGCAGTATCCACTGTATATACTGTATATTTTGCTCATGTAAATAATTATATTAAATTTATTATATACAATATTATATTTACTTTACTTTACATTTTTGTGTTGTATATGTGTGACCTTGCAGTATGGGCTCTGTTGAATATTTACTGTCACAGTTGTGTTTTATAAATACATTTCATTCACTGATGTCTGCATGTCTCATTGGAAAATTAACCACTTTGTCCCAAGTGGGATTCGGACCTGCTCCAGATAATCATTCTTAAGTATTCAGGAGAAAACCTCTGGACGAGAGCCGCGTTTTCAGCACCTTGGACAGCGTTAATAATGCTGCAATTTCATTGGCTGTCAGTGTATTCCACCTGTACGCGACTGGCCTCCCGCTGCATGTAGTGTGTTTCTCTCCTAAACTGGAAGAAGTCATTCTAATTTATATTATTATGAAGTAAAACTTCATCACATCATTTAAGTTATTACATTTAATTATGTTCAACATTTTGATGCTATCGCTCAGAGTGCTTATTTCCATCGTGTGGAGAACTTATGAACTTAATCATTATTCTCTCTCAGAAGAAAGAAGTATTCATCATCGCGCCAAGCGAGAGAAATCACTATAGAAACACAATCCCTAGGGACAGTCTCTATGAGTGTTGTCTCAATTATACTGAGGGTGAAAACAGGAAGTGATTCACAGGACAGTCGTTCTCACTTATGGATGCATGTTGCCGTCACACATGAGCAAAACGACCAAACAAACGCGGTGTAACCGTAACAAAACCACGACATTACAACTTCAGTCTAAACTGCTGCTAAAACTTTTGATCTAATTAATTCAAGTTCAATTCCATAATACCCGCGATGCTTTGCGAATTACGTCACAGGCGTCCGCGAGTTTCCTATATTTGTTGATATTTGTTGATTTATTAAAGAGCTGTGCGGGACAAAACCTTTAAAATGAACCAGGTTGTTTGGACAGTTAACAATAGGACAACAGAAGAGACGCTTTAAGCATTAAATGAGCGTTAAATGTGGGTTTACACCATGGTTTACGAGACATGCTGAACGTCCTGACAGAAAGCTCTCATTGGCCTGACAACAGCCAATC